>OY365818.1:673227-703227 GCA_959347315.1 Bimastos eiseni
TCACATTGGCCACCTGCAGCTCTGTGTTTATACCAAAGAGACGATAAACGGAGAAATTTATCACGCAACAAACTCCCTGACCTAATTACTAAGACGAGACATTTCGAATGGGAAAAACTTCTTAAAAGCCCTTAGTTTTAACAATATAAAATTATGATCAATTCATCAGTGAACTTAAAATGTTGAGGATTCGTTAAAAATGTTATAATGCAATCATAATGTTATCTAATTATCGTTGATCATTTGACACAATAATCTTCGGTCAACTTATTTCCTTAATCGACATTTCTGATGGCCAGTTGTTATTTTACTGACTAGCTTTTATCATTGTCTTTACTGTCTCTACTCTACCCCACCACATCACCTTCTACCCTATTCTACTATGCAACCATCGTCCTCCCTATCACACTCCGCCCTAGCTTATCATACATTGTGGTTGTAGTTTTCCCAGGCAAAATTTGTGAGCGTTCCAGGAACACCATACGGCCCATTGTTTGAATAGAGGATACCGTGCCCACTCTATCCTGTCTCTTACCCTATCCTTTACCACGCTGCTAAGCTACAAACCTACTCTCTCTCGTCATATTCTATCCCACCATAATCTACGCCAAGATC
The DNA here is from genome assembly GCA_959347315.1 of Bimastos eiseni. Lineage (NCBI taxonomy): Eukaryota > Metazoa > Annelida > Clitellata > Crassiclitellata > Lumbricidae > Bimastos > Bimastos eiseni. Next base: position 673,843 of record OY365818.1, read on the forward strand.
TTTCTGTCTGTAGGTCGGTGGTCTGTCTGTACACCTCATCACCCTTCTGCCTCCCATTGTCTGTCTGTCTGTCTCTGTCTGTCTCTCTGTCTGTTTGTCTGTCTACCTCCATTTTGTCCCTTTCACAGACGCCAATGTTATTAATTCGATGTTTGTCTCATTTTGCGAAGAATGCCGACCGGGCACATAATATTACGTTTTAATTTTTCCCACTTGGTTCATTTTCCGTCCAATCGACTCTCCGCATGATTTATGACCACGGGCTAATTACCGTTCTCTCCGCGTTCCACATGCCTCACCACAGTGGGAGTGGTTACTGAGAGCGGTAATACCACTTGACTGCAATTGGTGCTTTATTTCGAGCTAATTCTCCGACCAGTTAATCAGCCAGCGGTAGGGGAGACGATGTATTTTAAAGAACAACGGCGCCTTATGCAGCTCCCCACCCTCAGTAGACCATTCAGACCCTCTGGCCCTCAGCAGACCTTTCCAGAGAACCCCTACATTCAACTGACCTTTCCAGTCCTCTGGTCGAAACGGACTATTGTTTACAAGGCTTCCATTCTCTGAAACACATAATCTGGACCTGACAGGCAAAATTCCAGTCTCTCTCTTTGTCCATCTCACCGACTTCTCCTTGGCGTAGCTGAAGATGTACTGGCTCCCCTCCCTAGACTCCGTATCTTCGAACCGTCTCACTTTAAAGACCGAACATGACGGGTCTCATAAATTATCTTCACCCACTTCAACCTTTCATGTCGTAATTGCCTTCGAAACGCTAGAGAGCCTTTTCTGATTGGTTTTCTAATTCGATTTTTCTCACCGTTACCCTACCTCAACCCCACCACAGGGATCCTTTGGCAGCAACCCGGTTGGGTTGTACCCTAAAGGCCTCAGGTCACCAGGTTAGAACATTAGAATTTCGGTTACATCATGCCACGCATACCAGAAATAATAAATCACAGGAAACGGGTTCGGGTCAAAGGATCAGGTTTGGTCACGTGACCGTAGACGAAACTAGGTCAAGATATTGTACTATGTTCATCGCTGGGGGGGTAACTCAAAGATCAGACTCCCAACTTCAAGCCAGCTGGATAGTTGGAAAACGGGGGTCATCACAAGGTCATCGTCCGAGAAATACTGATAATGATAAAGTTATTGACAGCTGATAATAATCGTAATGTTTCGAACAGGTGAGATTCTGTTCCATTTATCATCACCCACAACCTGCCTTCGCTCTTTTCACAGCTGCAGGACCAGTTCCTAACCCATTCATAACACCTCCAGTTGGTACCTTGCCCATAAAGCGCGATAAACACATCACCCGTCTCGTAACTGGACTAACGTTCAACGTTTGACACCTTCCCACAGCAAACAGACTGAGACATGTCTGTCGTATAGCTCCTTCAAAAGGTTCCAATACGGCGCTACATAAGTGACTATTATACGCACATATCTACTGACGCTCATCTCTAGGCCGTACCACCAAGACATAGGAGGGGAGCAAACCCAACACTGCTGCGTTGGCACAATAAAAAAAACCTACCCCAGTCATCAAAGGGCTTCTGGTAGGGTAGCTGGCGCCCGGCACAACTCTCTTGGACTCGATAGTTCAACGTGCATAATCATAAAATACAGGCTATTGAAGAGTATTGAAACTCTTGGAACTCATAAACATAATTTGTAAACAAACAAATCCAAAATTGTAGACAAGACGTCTGTCTTGGGCTCCACAGATTGACCATTATGAGTGGACTATTTATAAATGTGAATTATTTGACGCCAATAATGGATGATATGAACGCGGCTTTGAATAAACTTACAATCATATACATATCGAAACAAAACGAAATTGAGAAACCAACATCCGAGAAGACATAAAATTCTTACCGTGGCCATTTGGTGATCGCCAGACAAAGAACAGTATCTAGGCAGTGATCTATCGTCCATTTCCAGTGTCTGATCGTCCCTAGTCAACACGAATTCCCGTCGTATCCTATCCTCCGAGGGGCAGCCGTGCTGCGCCGTTGCGTTGAAGCTACTGCCATCTGACTGTGAGGGTTTAACCCCCTTTGAGAGCATCTTCAGGGTCTCCGTTCTGCAGTTATACTTGTGGGTCTGTTTGTTGCGACCTTGTTTGCAGATGATGACGATGGCTACGATCAAAACAATTATGATGATGATCGAAACAATGGCCAACAACACAACTATCATAAAGTTATGACTCGACATTGAACCTCCTCCTACTCCTCCACCTCCTCCGGATTCCGGGGCGAATAAAAACGCAACCGATTTGTTGACGACGATGTTGAGACGGGCGAAGGCTACCCTTTGAGGTTCTCCGTCATCTCTTGCGATGAATTCCAGGAGGTACTGGTGGCCGTCCAACTCAGCCAGCTCTCCGGTCACCAGAACCGTTCCCAGCTCTACATCCAGATCGAACATCTCCGTTTTCGTCTCATCCGTTATCTCGTAGACAACCTTTGCGTTCCTGCCAACGTCGAGGTCATGCGCCCTGACCCGGGTAACGACGTGACCTTTGGGGGTTCGATTGGAGACGAAGATGGTGTTGTTACCCTGAGTAGGGTAGTCGAAGTTGGGGGAGTTGTCGTTCTCATCGGAGACGTACACGGTGACGCTGGCTGTGCTGCTAAGCGGAGGCACCCCCCGATCGCTTGCCATCACGACGAGAGTGTAGCTGGCGTGGGTCTCCCTGTCAAGCTCCCTAAGGGTGGTGATCATGCCCGTCCGGTAGTTAACGTCGAAGGTGTCCGATCCGTGGATGGGGACGATCGAGTAGGTAATGTCCCCGTAGATCGAGCTGTCCCGATCGTTGGCAGCCACCGTCCCCACCTCGGCGCCCACTGGTTGGTTCTCCTGCACAGCGAAGGAGTACCCTGGATGTGAGAAGGTGGGGCGCTCATCGTTGACGTCTAGGATGGTTACGTGAGCCAGGGCAGTCCCTGATCTCGATGGAACTCCCTGATCGACTGCGATGATGTGGAACCGCATCTGGTCGCTCTCTTCCCGATCGAAAGAGATGGAGGCTTTGATGAGACCGGTCTCCTGTTCCATGTGGAACCATCCGGCAGCCTCTCCTTCGATACGATACTTGATTCTGCTGTTGTTGCCGGCGTCACGGTCCGTTGCGTTCACCTGGAACAACACAGCACCGATATAGTTGTTTTCGATGAGGTCTCCTCTATAGACCGTCTGACTGAAGACGGGATCGTTGTCATTGATGTCCGTCACGACTACCTTCAATTCCCCGATGGACACCCGAGGCTCGCTTCCGAAGTCCGTGCAGGTCAAGGTCAGATAATACTCCGACCTGGACTCACGGTCAACCGTTGACATCGCGGTGACCAGCTGGTACTCCGTGTCGAATGTGGGCGTCATTTCAAAATGGGTGTCGTTGAGTTTGCAAGCGAATCGACCCATGTCGCCGCTGTCTCGATCTACGATGGTCACACGGGCAACGAAGGTCCCTGGACCACTGTTCTCTGAGATCTCGGCCACTCCTGGCACCGTGGAAAGCGTGTCGATGGTCACTTCAGGTTCGTTGTCATTCACATCCGAGACGAAGACGTTGACAGTGACACTTACAGGGACGGAATCAAATCCTCGATCCTGTGCAACGACCGTCAATCGGTAAAATGCGCTGCTCTCGTGGTCAAGCGCCTCCTTGATGAATATATCACCCGTCTGGTTGTTTATTCCAAAGAGATGACCGAATGAGGCCAGAGTCTGCAGAGAGAACGAATAGGAGACTTCTCCATTGAAGTCTATGTCATCGTCGAATGCGCGAACCCTTAAGACCGTGGTCCTTGGAGCGGCGTCTTCAGGAACCGTGACGTTGTAGGTAGAGCTCTCGAATACAGGTTTATTATCGTTGACGTCGAGAACGCGAATGTTGACGCTGACTGATCCAGTGTTCTGCGGGAACCCACCGTCAACCGCCAGGATCTTCACGTGATAGCTGTCAACGACTTCCCGATCGAGACCACGAACGAGAACGAGCTTCGTGTCGAAAGTCCCATCCGGTTTTCTCTCGTGTTCCATCAATTCGAAGCGGTCAGAATCGGACACCAACATATACTTCTGAACCGAATTCTCCGGACTATCCAGATCGATGGCCACCGGAACAAACAGAACGGTTCCCACCACCGCCATCTCGGGAACCTCCACGGTCCGCTGGACGGCGTCAAAACGAGGCTGGTTGTCATTGACGTCAAGAAGCGTCACCGTGACGCGAATTATGCGGAAATGTGACTGCGGTTGGATGACGACATCGAGTCGTATATCACAGGACTCGGCTCCGGGGCAAACCATCTCGCGGTCAATCCTAGAATTTGTGTAAATGACTCCCCTGCTGTTATCAATCACGAACATACTGGAATGCCGCAGGAAGCGAAAGCGTAGCTGGCGTAAGGCCGCGCGGTCGTAGATCTTTCCGAGGTTGGCATCGCGGACAACATCTCCCACGACGGTCCCGTTACTCTGCTCCTCTTCGAGTCGGTATTTCAATTCGAGAGCGTCTTGACCGTTCACGCAACAAAGGAGTAACGACATGACCATTGTTAGAAGGATCAATAGCATTCCACCGCTTGGGACGCCCCGGTCATCAAAGGAAACACCGCCGCCACTCCTTAAGAGGCAGCAGCCACTTCGGAATCTCATTCTGGAGGAAGGAGTCTCCAATCGGTAGAGATACATCCGACAATCATCATCACTTTGGCGATCATTTTGATCATCGTTGTAACCATCGGGTAAGGTACAGTTTCTGCCGCAGTACCATCTATAATCTTTCCCTTACCCGCATACGAGGTGGCCTTTCAGATTCTCAAGATGCTCCATCTTCAATTAACGCTCGTCGGGAACCTTAACAGAAAACAATGATCACAATTATAATCAATCATGGATAATAATGCCTTTAAGACAGAACTCCTTTGGGCCGTGTCTGCGACTTCGGCGTCAGGAGCACGCTTCTCAGAGGTCTCCATGGAAACAGGAAAACATTTATTTCTCATTTACCTGAAGCATATCACGGGCGCGTGATAGCTCAGTGGTTTGCGCACTGGTTGTGACGACCGAAAGATCGTGGGTGCAAAGCAATGACAGAACTCGTGTCTGCTTATAAATTTCTGCTGCACAACTCATCCGTGGCTAAAGAAGCCATTAGGGGTTTAATTGGTTGTGTACATTGTTGGTGGAGGAAAAGATGGCGAGGGAGTGGAGAGGAATGGCCACCTCCTCTCATAGGCCGAGGTCAAGAAAATGGAAGTGAATTATACTGATTGTTGTCTCTAGGGTTAACTTTAGGATAAATACTCTACCTCTTCTTTTTATTGTTTTACAGCATGAGTTTATTTTTTAGAGATTCACCATTCGCAATATTATACGCAATAGCGTCACTAAGGAGTTTTTATTGACGCTGCGCTTATAGAAGTCTGATTACATTTACAGCACAAAGGTAAGAAATGTAATAAATTACATTCAACCGATATTTGATAATGCCTATTGTCAGAGCCATACATTCAGACAGACAGAGAGAGAGAGAGAGAGAGAGAGAGAGAGAGAGAGAGACGGAGAGACCAGTGCTTAGTTGCAATATTGGCCTTGACAAACCGAAACTTATGGATATGTCAATAACGGATAAACGCAGGAGCTAAAAAATTGTAAGGTTCCGAAATGAATTATCTGCATGACAAGTAGATCATTTCATACAACGATGACATTCACTGCGACGAAAAATCCCTCGTAAATTGTTATCTTGTTAAAATAACGGATTCATTTCGACATAATATTATGAAATTGGATGTCAAAAACTGTTATTTCGTAATCAATTACGGCGCAAGTTCAACTCAAATTCACGTTTTCATTTCACAACAACCATTAACGCAACTAATTCAGAGACATTAATTTATTAGCAGCAATTTCATTGGCAATTAACTTATTAACGAATAATTTATTGATGTAGACCAGAGTGATTGATACAAATAAATACTGATCGGTCATGTTTGTCTATTGCACCGAAGTGACTCCGAAACCAGATCGATAGATCATCGCAGCTAACAATCAATGTCGACAAACAGCTATCCTCTGCAGCAGTACCAGTGGCATCAGTAGCAGAACATCAGTGGCAGCCGGGTGCTGGCGCTGGTGCAAACGCATCGTCAGTTGAGCGTACATCGTCAAATTAGGCAGAGTTAACAGACGGAATCTATTCATGGAGAGAGAGAGAGAGAGAGAGAGAGAGAGAGAGAGAGAGAGAGAGAGAGAGAGAGAGAGAGAGAGAGAGAGAGAGAGAACAGGTATTGCGTGTGCAGGCGATTCTCTCCGGTCTCCTCAGCCATTGAACACCGATTAATTATCGGATGGCGATGATAGGAAAGATTCTCATCACACCGTTCCAATCACGCAGGTCCTATTATCAGATGTCTGTCCACCTACCTGTCTGTCTGTCTGATTGTCTCTGTCATTATCTCTCTCTGCTTATGTCTCTTGTTCGGTCTCTGTATATTTGTCTGTGTCCTTTACATTGTCTCTCTCTGTCTGTACGTGTCTGTCTCTTAATCTCTGGCACTGTCTGTTACTAACCTGGTCAGTAATCTGCCGTTGACCGCTTCTCTATCTGTCTATATATCTATCTTTCTGGTTGTTCGTTTGTCTGTCTATTTGTCTGTTTGTTCATCCGTTTGTCCATATGGATGTTCGTTTGTCCGTCTGTCTTTAAGTCTATCTATCTGTCTGTTTTTGTTTGTCCATCTGTCCACCTGCCTGTCTCTCCGTCTAATCGTCCGTCCGTCTGTCTGTCTGTCTGTCTGTCTGTCAATCAGTCTCGTCAGTGCAGTTCACCTCACACAATGCACCAATCTTTGACGTTGTTGACCCAGAATGATTGAACGATGGTCAACTGCCCGTTGCGTGATCAACGGAGGGTTTCCGTTCCGTAAAGAACTCCGTCGATTCAACCTTCAATTGAAAATGACTGGAGGACTCTGGATCCGGGAAGAGACTCTCACCAGATGGAAATATCCTCCAGTCTTTGACTGTTCCCCTGTATCTCTCTGTCTGTCTGTCTACATGTCTCTCAATTCTCTAAGTCGGCGTATGTATTTGTGACTATCCGTCTAAATCTCACTACTTGACTAATAATAATCAAATTCTGCTGCTCTGTATGCATTATTCGACTACGAAACATTGAATAATGGAAGTTGCAAATAGATGTTGAAAAATCAACTTTAGTAATAGACCTTGGTAAATGAAGCTGAAAATGCAAATTGGAAAATGAACCTTGGAAAGCGAAAACTTTGGAAAACGGATCTTGGAAAAGGATCTTGCAAAAGAGGAATTGGAAAATGAATCTGTGAAAATAGACCTAGGAAAATTGGCTATTGAAAATGAGCCAGATTGCCCAGCTGCTAATAATTATCTGCATAAGACTTCACCCTTTAACAAACACAACATTCCAGTGCATGGAATGATCATCTTGGGTTGAACACGTGGCAAATTTAGACGTTTCACGACCAGCGTTGAGAATTTCCAGGTGAAATGGGTTTCCTTTAGTGTTTTACTGCTCTACCTCGCTCACAAAATTTATATAGCGCCTGCAGAAACTCATTGTCCGCGGCACTCCCCGCGTGAACGCGCCTGGCACAGCTTAGAGCTGCGAAGAGGACGTAGGTCAGGTGGTAACACGGAGAAACCACCTGCAGCGAACGATCTATCTTTATAAGCGTCGACATATACAGCACCTGGCGCTTCATAAATTGGCGATAAATGACTGGGAATTGATAAGGGTAAGACGGATTGCCCGTCACCATCATCCGTTGGTAATCACTCATCTCGAAGGAGGTCAGAGGTCGTTTGCTTAGGGTCAGGGAAGGGTAGAGGAGAGGTCTGTGAACCTGACAAGCGTAGGGACAAGAAGAGGTCAGTGTAAGGTAACAGGGCAGACCAGATGACAGGTTGTAAACGGCTGTGAACCAAATAATCAACGAAGGATTTGAAAGATTGGTAACAAGTAAACAGACGGCCTTACACTAACAACTAACATTGAATATATTTATGGTTTAAAATAAACCCAGGGATGGTAGAAATAAACAAACACGGTCCCAATAATGTAGAAAATACAAACATTTGTTAACGATGCTGTTAGATCAAAATGTTTGCCTGAAACAAATAACTAAATATAAAGTAAGATATAAACAATCAAAGGTTATCGAAAAGAGCTGTATAGACAAATAGAAGCTTCCGAAAATAATGAGGAAAATCGTACTCAGACAAACAGACTTCGTGCCAATATATTAGGCATAATATACAATTAATCTAGTTTCAATTAACTTTTAGTTAATCCTTATATAATTTTCAACGATCTTCACATGGTCTGTAGCTTGAACTATCCTTCATTCAACCTCTTATCGACAATAGGACCATCCCTGACAACTGTATCTTTCTGATCAAATACGATCCGACTTACATCTGAAGCTACCATCGTTTAGTGAGTATGCCTCAAGCTTCATAAAACGTGGTGCCATAAAAATATCCTGATAAGATTTTATTCAATAGATTTCAATTCGCATGGACACAGTTATGACCAAAAACGTTTTAATCAGCTCACATTCAAAAGTCAGGATTGGTACAAACAGCTGAAAAGTCATTCGGTCAGCTCATTCAAAATAACGACCATAATGGAGTTTTATTACGCCTACGGGAGACCCAACGGCTTTCTCTCGTTCACACACCTGCCCATAAAAGGGTTCGTATGTAAAACATCTGTTTGGCCCCTATACAATTAAACAAGGGACTGAGTTCAGCCCCGGGTCAAATAATGACGGCACGTTGAATCTACTTAGGCCATACGTAGGCGGTCATTTGCAACGGCAAAAGGTGTTTCAACCGTCTGGAATGATAATTTTCCTGCTAAAGGAGAGCCCTAGCGTAGGGTGATTTACCCTCTGGCTGTGAGGGCGGTTGGGGTAATAAAGACATCCGAATTTCTCTGACCCCTGCAGAACGTACCAGGCGTAGACCAGAGCACCCCCTACGCAACCCAGAGTACCCCGGTGGGAAAGTGTTGAGCAATGGATGTGCTTAGGCCTGGATGTCTAGATACTAGAGTCTGTCCTGACACTCATCGCAATCTGGAAGTGCCAATCTCTAGACTGGATAAAATAGGAGGTCGACGATAATGATCTTTGTTATCACATGACACTGGGTAATAATACTGACATAAAATAAACTGGCGCTGCTATGACTACTACAATTACTATTACTAGTACCTCTTTGCCGTTGATCTTTAAAAAGCTACATGGAAGAAGACACTCAACCAGATACTGCAAACCCAAACCTTGTACGGAACCAGGTACTGCTTGCCCAAACCTTGCACGGAATTACTTAACCATTCATGTCCAACTGTGGGCCACAGCCTCTGAATCGTGATCTCCACATTAATGTCTGACTGCGGAATGCACCTCTTTTCCCTGCAGCTGTGGTACACGAGCATTCTTGGTACAGTATGCTAGTGTTTCGATGCCTTACTTCTAAGACTTCATAGGAAGTCTGGAAGTACCAGAGGCCAGACTTAGAGAACATAGCAAGATTACTGCCTCACGGATGAGATGTCGGTTTTCTCTTTTGTACAGAAAGCCAGGAACAGATGAGGAAACGAGAAGCAGTCAGCAGCCACGAAGGAGATTGCGACGAATGAATATCAAACACACCGGCCTCAAGCAAACACTGCCACGACTTCTACCACCAGTTCTACCACCATCACCACCACGACATCTACCACCCTATGAGAGAATTGAAGCAGCCGAACCCAGGACGCTCAAAATTCAATCAATTAACCAATCAACGTATTAGACATGGTGAAATAGCAATCAACTAATTCAATCAATCTATTCAATTTACTCAATTTTTCATTGTGTTCAATTTATTCAATTTAATCGACGGATTTATCGACTTCAACTCAAACAACGTTTAAAACACACATCGCTTGAATCACAACAACGCTCACCAATAAACGAATTCGATTCTGTTTAAAATATGCTCTGTCATAAAACATTCATCCAAAATTGCAACAATCACTAAACCATTTCTTTTATTTCGTTAGTTCAACCCGATCCACTTCACTCTAATCACCCAAAATGCCCCTCAAACAATCGGAGAAGCTAAAAGAGAAGCGTACCTGATTTCAGAAATAGATCCGCTTTCCTAGCGAAGAACACGGCCAGAGAGAGAAGCCAGAAAAACTATTTAGCTGGGCTACGCTTTGACTGGATAAACTCCTTAGTGCAGTAATTCTACTTGGACTGACTCTAAGAATAAGACCTATGCTACCTGACGATGAAAATCCGACGCACAGACCACCTGATCATGTAAAGGTGTTCGACGACCTCAGACCAGTGCGAGCGAGGCTAATGAGTGCATCGGCCGCACTATAGTTGCTACCACACGTACGAATAGCGATTCAATGAACGAAATGTTCAACGCCTAACCCACTCAACGGTCGCTTACATGCCAGCTACTCAGTCCTGCTGTCAATCAATGCGATGGCCCCGCCCCCGTATAGAGGCCAGTTGCAACGGACATAGTCACGTGGGGATCGTTCTGGTAATGGCGCCCACACTCATATCCGCTTCCTGGGTCATCTTCCGCCTGAATTTGCTTGACCTCGTCATGACTTTCTATTCACTGAGGACCCGTGATCTGAATTATCAAATACTTTCCACTTCGTATCCATACGAGTGTCGCTATAAAAATTGATTTGGAGATTTCGATTAAAATAGTTAGAGACAATGGAAGATTGGTATGATTGGGAGGATTAGCGTAATCACTCATAATTACCTTATGTATGATTAGTAAGAGCAACAAAAATAATTATTTACGAGAGAGAGAGAGAAGGAGAGATAGCGCGAGCGAAGGAAGGACGGAGGGAGGGGGGACAGACAGACAGAGACAGACAGAGACAGAGTCAGAGTGAGAAATTTACGACAGGACACAGAAAGAGGGAGGCAAATGGGCAAAGGAACATACAGAGAGAGACAGAAACAGATACAGCCATACAGAGACTGACAGAAAGAGACGGAGACAGTTCCTTTTCTACCTTCGTCGTTTTCCTCGCATCACCAAACCCGATCTCACAAGAGAGAGAAAGAGAGAGAGAGAGAGAGATAGAGAGAGAGAAAGAGAGAGAGAGAGAGAGAGAGAGAGAGAGAGAGGGAAGGAGGGACGGACGGACGGACGGACGGACGGAGAGGAAAAAGAAGAGAGAGAGATAGAGAGAGACAGAGAGAAACAGAGAGAGAGAGAGTGAGAAAAACAGAGACAGAGACAAAGACAGAGACTGGTCCATTGTTCATCAGAATGCTCTAACTGCCAATCCTCATCATTTCCTTTCTCCTCTCCTTCCATCCATCCTTCCATTATTCCTTCCTTCCTTCCGCTACCTACTATTTGTCCACATCGGCTGACTAACTCCGCCAGAGGTGTTCACTAATTGGTCTCTCGTCTCCTCCGTTGACAAGGCAGCTGCGAGCCTCTCTGGCCCTCATCACCAACAGCAGTACAGTCCATCCCATCACCTGGGGCCCTTGAACCCTTCGCCAAGCATTGATAGAACACCCTGAACAACTAACTAACCCTGTCTTCTGCCGTCACAGAAGTTTGTTGACAATTAGAGAGAATCTATTGTAACGGCGTTTCTTTAAAACCCTTTGACAATAGCCTAGCATAAAATCTCAAACAATGAAAAGGTAACAATACGTTTATAACACTGTATACAAATTAGTTTCAATTTCCACTGTGACTGTTCAACAATAGAGTGGAGTCAAATACAATACAATAAAATGCATGTGTCATCATTATCATCATCGCCGTCGTTGCCGTTGTCGTCGTCATCATCATCATCGTCATCATCATCATCGTAGTAGGCAAGTGACCGGAGTGACTGTGGACAACGGAGACTATCGGCCGAGATCAAAGCAAACCCCGACTGACCCTGATTTGCATAATCCTTGGAATCCACTCCCAGAATCCCTTTGGCTCTCGTAATCCTCAGACTGTCTGGCGACATCTGCAGCAGAGGAGGCAGAGTTTCAGAGGAACGAAGGCAGGAATACATTATAAATGCAACACAATACGAAAAAAAAAATACGATACAAAATAAAGGAAAAATGGAGTAGAACACAAGTACAGAGAATTTCTTAATTGATTGTGATGCTATCAACTCACATGTCATCCTCATTGGAAAATAATTCCATGCAACATCAGACGTCATTTAGAAAGGAACGAACTGTATAATTATGTAGTATGATTTACAAGCTGTTTACTTTAATGATCTCCTCAATCGGACGATTGGAAATAAACTATGTGTAGAGCATTGAGTGATTTATTAGACGAATGACTCCAGTCAGAGAAGAGTAGCCTATAATGATAGTAAAGTGTTACTCTGTTCAGAGGTGAGTCAATGATCAACTGAGATTGTATGCGTTTGGTTGTAGGTAGCAGAATTTCCTTCATAAATCAGTCTCAGATCGTCCGTCCTTTTGTCCTTCCGCCCTTTCATTAGTCCTTCAGTCCGTTCTTCTGTCCTTCCGCCCTTTCATTAGTCCTTCAGTCCGTTCTTCTGTCCTCCCGTTCATCCTTCTGGTCCTTCCGTCCTTCAGTTCGCCCTTCCATGATCCATCTGTGAACTCCTTCATAAATCGTCTTCCTTTGAGTAAACTCGTTTTACGGTGTGAGTTGCAAACGTCTTTTCTATTCGACTGCAAGTCTTCGGTCACGTAGAACAGCTGTACCTACTGTTGTAGCCCTACCTACTATTGTCCATTTCGCACATCGCCTGGTGTCCATTCCCTCCAATAAATCCCCTCCTCCTCTCCACACCTCTTGACTGCGGATGGGGCTTGTCACCACCACCACCTACCTTCCTCTCTCCCTCCCTCCATCTCTCTGTATCTGTCTCTGTGTCTCTCCGTCTCTCTGTCTCACTCTCTCTCTCTCCGTCTGTCCATCTCTATGTCTCTGTGTATCTGTTTCTCTCGTCTCGTGTCCTGTAGTCAACCCTCTTTCCATCTGATCTCATCTTGCATCTTGAGCCTCTGTGGAACAACACTCCTCGCCGATATCAATATCTGTGCGTATCTCTCTCTGTGTCTGTCTTTGTATGCCTTCGTCTGCGTCTGGGTATTTGTCCGTCGGTCTAATGTCATCTGTGGTCATCCGTCATCCGAAATGTCATCCATCCCACCGCTATTGGCAGTCAACGCTCTCCCTTCCGTTCCAGGTCCCTGTCTGTCTGTCTGTCTGTCTGTATATCTGTCTGTATCTGTCTTGCTCTCTCTTTCTCTCTCTCTATCTCACTCTGTCTATCTATCTATCTATCTATCTATCTATCTATCTATCTATCTATCTATCTATCTATCTATCTCTCAATTTTCTTTCTTTCTCAACCTCTCTCTTTCTCTCGCTCTATCTGTCTGATTATACCTCTCTTTCTTTCTTTTTTCTCTCTCTCTCTGTCTGTCTGTCTCTACCGTCCTCTCTGTATCTCTCTGTATCTCTCTGTATCTCTCTGTATCTCTCTGTATCTCTCTGTATCTCTCTGTATCTCTCTGTATCTCTCTGTATCTCTCTGTTTCTCTCTCCTTCTCTCTGTCTCTCTCTGTCACTTTGTTTCTATGTCTTCATCGTTTTTCCGTCTATCTTTCTGTCTGTCGATCTTTCCTACTGCCTGTCCGTCCATCTGTATGTCTGTCTATATGTCTGTCTGTCTTCCTGTCTATTTGTCTGTCTGTCCGTCCATCTGTCTGTCTGTCTGTCTGTCCGTCCATCCGTCTGTCTGCCTGTCCGTTTTCCTGTCTATTTGTCTGTCTGTCTCTCTATCTGTCTGTATGTCGATCTGTCTTTATGCAAAGCGACGTCTAACGCTGATTCGCCAGAATGCGTGGAAGACGGAATATGGCATAATTGCTGTTCGATGAACGATTTATTTCTCAGCCAGAAACTCCCTCTCCGACCAAAATGACAATCATTGCTCGTGCGGTGCACAGCAATTTGGGGCACAGTCACGACACGATTTGGGGGACAGAGGGGGCTGTTAGGGGACTCATTTGGGAAGGGAATTGTTCCGTGCGCAGTTTATGACAAGAGTCTCTGGCAACTGTTATTATACGGAATATGGATAATTAATGACAATGCTTGGGTCTAGTCTTGGTTTTCCTAATCCGGTTTACTCCGTGGATCTGCATGTCTGCCATAGCATGGTCGGCCTTCTTGGAGATGGTTAGGGGAAGTGGAGAGGATTGGAGTGGAGGATCGGAGGAGGAATATCGAGAACGGGTATTAGGAGAATTAGTAGGTAATATGGAGTGGAATAATTAAAGAGGAAGAGTATGAAAGAAGAGGAGGGGAGGTGTAAGAGGTGGAAGAGGAGGAAAGGAAGAGGAAGGAGGGCGCTCTGTGTGGAAGAAGATTGAGGTTCTTGCTGGATGAGGATATCGAATAGAGGATGCTTGAGTGTGACGAAGAGAATCATAGATTATAATAAGAGGAATAAGATGATTGAGAGAATCGAGGAAGAGAACTGCAGAGAGTGAGGATGTTCATGAGAAGAGGACCACCTAGCTAAATGTTATAATTGACGTCATTCGTTAGTTATTGCATTTGACATCGTTAGGCCAGCACAGAGTAGATACAGGATCGCTATATAAATGTTCGATTTTATTACACAACAGCTTTTAAACTGGAATTTTAGCAATCCTCCATTTTCTTTTTCCAAAGAATGACTTAAAGTCAACAATGGCTGGTTGGATATGAGGCAAATGACTGAAGTGATCATTGGCGAACAATGGCTGACGAAGGACATTCTAAAGCGTCACGCTTCGTTTGGTCTCTGTTCAACCGTGCGTGACTCGCGAATAAATGGCAACAGCGGAAGCAGGGTTGGTTGGGATGGATGCGGAAGAACTTCCGAGACGGCAGGAGTCCAGCCGCCATTGTCATATAAACACAAAGGACATTTTTTCTTAATCTAAATAAGTGATGTCATAATCTGTGCCGTTATTAGTTTAGACGACCGTTAAGTTGGTCTCTGTTCATGGCTGTCGGTTGAATGGTAACGATTTTTGCTTGAATAGTGAATATCCTGTTCGATTAGGAAATATCACTTCTGAATAATAGCGATTCCTCTCTGAATAGTAACTATTAGTCTGAATATTTTGACTATTCCTCCAGAATCTTATGAATTCTTTCGAAATAAACATCACTTCGTTTATTTTAGCATGAATAGCAATCTTCCAGTAATCATCCTATTAATCCAGTTGCTTTGCTGGCTGGTATTTCATTCAATCTTAGACGTTTGATGGAATTGAGCTAAATTAAAATCAGTGACAATACTATTATTTAGTACATTCAACACATTACATTGCACGGGTAAAGACGGTAGGAAAGGAAACACTGTTGGACTGGTTCGCCTTGAAACTATGTTCGTTCTTCTGTGAATCCTTCTGAAACGAAGACAATTTAAGTCCGTTCTTTTAAATCATCTCTGGAAGGTTTTTTGGTGTTAATATAGTAGTTATTTCGGTTTAACGACACTACGTGATAACAAAGGTCATCTGTGTTGCCCTCCTTCTTTATCCTGGCTTGAGACTGGTACTATAAGAAAGCGAACAGTGTCGGAGTTGGTTTGAATAGAGGCAGAATTCCCGAAATGAATAAGTTTCTGTTAAACTCCCAAACGGATCATCTATAGTCACTGAAGCGACCCTGAGTAATCTCTCCCCACGTCTCATATTTCATGGCTGGAGCTGGCGGGGCGAATGGGAAGGAGGGCGTCCGAAACTGTGAATGCTAAACGTGTGGTTGGTTTGACCTTAGCGAACACCTCCGTATAGATCACCCGATGTGGCCTTATCTCTGGAACTGGTCTCTCCTCCATTTGAATGATCCATCCATTTACGGGCTTTGTCACCGCCGCCCTCGCTCCATCATCATGCTAATCCCTGCAAAGGCATCGCCGACATCGCCTCCCTCTCTTTCCATTCGCTCGCTTATCTTTCCACGGAAACCAGAAGATGGCACAAAACCATCATCATCATCATCGTCGTCATCGAACTCTTCCTGGTAACAAGTCGCAAGGGTGTAGGACACAAGAGGGCGCTATAGGGTAGCGATAGATGGCATCGACCTTTCACCCCGATGGCATCCCCAAGAAATTCATCACGTGTTCTCTCGCCCAAAACGAAAATCGCCTTAGCGGATACTCTGCCCCACTCTCCCGGTTACCATGGCCATCGAGCTTACTTCTTCTCTTGACCATCGCTGGACAACCTCTCCGACATGACATAGCATTAGTGAATAACCCGAAATTAGGCGTTCATTGCTTGCGACCGACTGACTGACTGACGGACTGACAATGCGCTTAAATGGTTGATGAATAGATTGATTACATTAAAGTGCCTCGTTTTTATACAATGACTTTCTCTTCCTTCAATCATCGAGATTTCATAGTTCAAAAACGAAACGTTCTCTACGAACTGCTTCTCAGCAACTCGTATCATATCAACGGAAACTATTTCTGGCGTTTAGTTATAGGATTCTGGCATTTCATTATAGAAAACACGATTGTCCTGTTGATGCTTATAGTTTTCCCTTTTCAATCCTACGACCCTTATGGAACTGACGTCCCTTGCGCCGTGGAGTTACGAGGTGCGAATGGATTTGTTCGGATTCGCTGGATACGTCCAATGGAGGAATTCCAGCGAGAAATTGCATGCTAATATGTTGGCAGTTGAGAGAATTGGTCAGAAAACAGGAGGAGCGTGGCTTTCAGCGAATTCTTTTATCACATTTTTCAAATCTGTTTCAATGTTTTGCCTAGCTCGTTTTATTTAGAGTTTATTCAGTTTCAGATTCTAAGAATGAAACGAAGATGTTTTAGGTTATATCGGAACATTTGATACCTTCAGTTGTTCACTCTCTGTCTGTCTGTCTTTCTGTCTGTCCGTCTGTATCTTTATGTGTTTCGATCTCTCCCTTCCTTTGATTTATCTCTCTCTCTCTCTCTCTCTCTCTCTCTCTCTCTCTCTTTCTTTCTCCACCGCTCTCTCCCTCGGCCACTCTCTGTCTATCTCTCTCAATTTCTCTTCCTTTTCTCTGTCTCTGTCTGTCTGCCACCCGCTCTCTTTATTTTTCTCTCCCTCTCTCCTTCTCCACCTTTTATCGCTCTATATCTATTTTTTTCTATCTCTGTCTCTGTCTATGTCTATCTATCTGTCTGTCTGTCTGTTTGTCTGTCTCTCTTCTTTTTTACGGTTTTTGTTCAAGGTTCTTGTATCAGTTTACGATTCGTGAGACAAATGTGCGAACAGATTGTGTCTGAGATCGTAGCACAGATTAGGTTCAACCGACACAAACCCATTCATTACAAACCAAGAACTATCATTACTTGCCTCATAGTTCAATATGCTGTCTGTCCATTATATTCATCATAATCGTCATCTCCATCATCAACATCATCGCATGTTCCTGACGCCAGTCAGTTGACGGAGATGGGTTCGAATAAATGTCTCTATTGTCGTCGGTCATAATTTTATGTCATGTCCATTGCGCCTCTAATAGTGTTAGCCGAAGTGATGTTATGTTTTCTTTGATATTATCTATCCAGCGAAATCTTGCTATCGATTATTATGTCAATTACAACTTCAACAATTCCATTTATTAATCTTCAAAGTCATATCGTATCATATCTTTATATTTATATAGCGCCCCAACAGAATAGCTATAACTCAGCACGGGAACCCCAGGGAAAAAGAAACGCCTATAAAGAGTGAGAGGCCGATGGAGCGAAGCCAGTCGTTGGCTTAGTCCTTAGTGATGGGTGAAGGTCATTCCAGGTAGATGGACCAACAGTAGCAATTCTAAGGCATAAGAGACGAACAATGGAAATATGGTCATCCATCTTTGACCAGAATACGACAGATGGACAATCCGACGAAAGCCTAGAACTAATTCCAGATGCAGAGTCTGATTTCACAAAAGGGAATGATGCTATGCCACTGACCGCATCACTCGACGGGTACTGAGACAGGAGCGGCTCTAGGATGGTGTTGCCTGACTAAACACCATTTGCAAGACAAACACTGGTCACCATTTGGTCAGAGCGTCCGGTCCACCGGGTCAGAGTGGACGCCGCACAATCGGTCATCCGGGCACAACATACGACCACGCTGATTTACGACCAAACGACGAATGACGACAATAACTCCTACGCAATTAATTCTCACGTTATGAAGACCGTGTCGACGGCAACCGAGTCGCCAAGGCAACGCGAACTTTGAACTCCAGCCGTTGACCCCGAACTACCAGTTTCGTTTATAACCGATGAGAGGAATAACCATAGCAATAAACACGGTTTATTAAACGTCGACTAATAACTCACGGTTTATTAATGACCCGACGGAGGAATAGATCAGGTTTTAGTCGAACCCCGACTCAATACTTCTAAGGTTCAACCACTCAAGTCATCAGTTGATTACAAGACCTGGTATTACCAATTCACCTGGTATTAACATTTCATCTGATATTACCATTTCACCTGGTATCACCATTTTATAATGAGGCATTTGGATATATTCTGGCAGATAAATTGCAACCAGATCACTAACGTCTAATAAAGCGCTTAAGTCATTATATAATGCTATTATTAAACTGCACGATCAAAGAGGACATGGCAACTTGTTTCATGGTGTCCGATTGTCCAGAGCGATTGGCCTGCTATGCAGAAAGTACGGGAAGATTACTCCACTAACCTTGGGTTCGACCCTAGTCCGAGGCATCACTGTGTAAGGCCATGAACAAGTCCTTCGCGCAAAATTGCTCTGCATTACAATTGCAGTTGCGCCGTCGAGGCGTGTGTGTACTTCTGTAAGAAGGGCGATGTCAAATTTCGGTTGTAGGACTACCTCTTTAACTAATCGATAGATGGCTACAAAGTGTCTTCATTAAGCCACTGTAATTAAGTTATGAAATTCGAGGTCAACATATTTCACATATAATCGGAGAATCCGTCTATCATGGAAACTTTTGGAATCGTTTCGAAAGTATTGTCGGAGAATTCATAAACCGGTTTCCATCGAAACGTCAACTGGAAAGACACGCTTCCAGCTTCTTCTTGTCGGAGTCATGCCTTTCCACCCAATTCCCTCTCCTCTCTTCTCCCCTCTCCTCTCTTCCCTTTCCTCTCCTTTCCTCGCGGCCTTTGACGACTTGACGCCTCCCAGACCAACGACGACCTATACCCAAAGATGCCAATTAGGCAACTGAAGAACGGATAAACGCAGGTACTGGAGCCTCTAGTGGCCGCTGGATAAACTACTCCGTGGGGTAATCTACAGACGTCAACGCACCACGTAAACAGAGAGACAGAGGCACAGGCAGACGGAGGTACAGGCAAACATAGGCACAGAGAAACGGAGGAACGAACACGCGGACATGCACACATATAGACACAAATACGCGTAGACTGACAAAGGCAGTTTCGGACAGACATTCATCGATACAGCCACAGACAACGACATCTTGCAACAAGCGGACCGATGCATAGACGCGAACACCCAGACACAGAGACAGACATCTATACAGACAGATCAGCAGAAACGCAGAGTCACGCAGACAGACAAGTAGACAGACATCCGTTCTTATAAAGTCCCATGGGATCAATCGCGTTGAAAGCCAGCAATAACAAATGAAACGTTAATTCAGTTGACGTGTGAGAAGCAACCAACTAGTCAGTGAGTCAGTGAGTCAGTGAGTCAGTGAGTCAGTGAGTCAGTCAGTCAATCAGTCAGTGAGTCAGTCAGTCAGTCAATCAGTCGGTCAGTCAGTCGGCCAGCCAGTCAGTCAGCCAGTCAGCCAGTCATAGGAGTGGCACTCTCTTCTTAACCCACAGCCTGTCAGAAACTGCAAATCTCTCTCCTCCTAAGTCCCCGAAAATCAAAACATCAAGCAAAAACTGTACGGAAACGATCGATTGCAATATCTTCCTGCAACGGAACGTATTCAATTCGTTCATTAGTTGTAGCGTATGACACCTTAATCCGGCTTCACGAACGAGGGACATGAATCGACAATTTCCGTCGTATTGGATCTCTCCCCTCCTACTGGAAGTATCAGATCAACGCTTATTGGAGAAGTTGTTAAATAGTTCTATGGAAACGCGTTGAGGTATCGAATTAAAAAAATCGATTTCGACAGACACCTTAAGCCGACGCGTCCAATTCTGACGCATTGAATTGGAAAACTGTCTAAATCCAAAGTAATAATTCCTTAGTCTGATGTGCTAGATTATTCATAAATAACAGTTTATTAAACTACTGATAAACGGGCTACTGCTGCGATGAATTATTCACAAATATACTGGTTCATATTCTGATCGAGCACTAGCAAGTCAGCTGGTTCCTTGTCCAGCTGGGAACCCACAAATAGCCTGGTTCTTATTTCGACAGAACACCCACAAATAGACTGATCCCCTTGACTTCATTATCTCCGGCGCCTAAGATATTTGAAGTTGGTGATTATGACTGTAAGCGGCGGATCATAAACTCTTATTAGCGGATAAGTTTAGCGAGTTGTAAATACAGCAGCTTAGAAACGGACGGACGAGCTAAAGGAACCCATTAATAACCACACAATCTTTAGACAATGTTTACTAACAATTTGTCAAGGGACGCTGGTAACCCGCCTCCCCTTTCTTCTCAGCAGATGGATTTTATAACCGACTGGAAGCAGATTAATCCTGGGTCACGGCTTATGATTAGCCAACGAACGAGTAAAACGGTAATGAACTACGTAAATATTTACATATGTAATCAGTCAGGCGACCGGAACGCAAGGGTCAAATGGTGTCAACGAAGAAATTCCGTGTCTCAAAGATCGCGAAAACTAAGGAATTATTTTGTCTTCCTTTGAATGAAAAACACAATCAGTGATTAATATTAACGCAAGTTTGCTGCCATCAGATTTTTAACGTTGAACCATGGCAACTGTTGATATACACCACAACAATTCAGCAAGATTCATTGTTTTGTCTAAGATATTTTTTGTAATAATACACTGCTTTTACTAATAGTACTACAAATAAATGATGACATCAGAGGCATGATATTACAACTACTTCAACCAATACTTCCCCTACTAGTACGACAACTACGACAACTACTACCGCTACTAATAATCCTACTATAGGCTTAGACCTACTACAGGCTTCTATATCAACGACACCAAAATTATAGTAATAAGTAACAATTGTAATAATTATAATGATAAAATAGTAATTATTATTATCATTACTATAAAAATAATAATTATTGTACTGTATTAAGAATAATAATAATTATTAATACGCAATTTATTAATTAATATAATTGTTCTCATTAGTAATAATATTGCTGTTGATTATAGTATAATTAAATCTGAATATTTTAATAATCATCATCATCATTATTACTATTATTATTATAATTTTTATTATTATAATCATTAGTATTTTCAAATTATTATTATTATTATTATTGTGGTAGAATAAAGGATCCCTTAGATTCCCAGAAATCATATTATTAACTTGTTTAAAGGTTCTCTTCCCCAACGCGATATGTTATTATTATTATTATTATTATTATTATTATTATTATTTTTATTATTTTAGCTATGGCAGAATATCTTTTATTGTCATCAGCTTATTATTATTTTAAAGAGATTGGTGCATTGCACGAGAACCAATTACATCCGGATGCGCTTCAAACGAGCTTTTCAATCAGGATGCTGAGTGCGTTTCAGTTCATAGCGATAATCGATCAACCTGAGAAATGGACTCAAGCTGTTCCCTCTGACAGAAACCCCCTCCTCCGCTGTTCCATCCATATCTCGGAGCGTTTTTCTATACGCTTCTGGAACGAGAACTAATTTGTGTTCTTCGCAAAACACAGGCGCACACAGGCGTCAAAACGCACCTGACAAGCGCTGCAGACGATATCGCTTTCCTCAATTTGCAGATAGCCAACACGTGTTCTCTGCAATATAAACATCGCAACACGGATAGACAGGTACTAAGGACCGCGTCGTAAATAAATAGGTAATCGAGACAATTCGTATCTTGCGCGGTGTTGAAGTCAAAGGGAGGTTCGTCAAAAGATAATCGTATGTTATCGTTCGGTTATGATGATTGACAAGGTCTGTCAAGAGGGTGAGATGATGTAATCGAGGTGGATAAGATATGGATGACTAAGGGTATAAAACACGTAGAGACCGATTGACACTTCAAAGAACGCAGATATAATGGATAATATAAAAATACAAAGAATGAGACAGAGAGACAGATAGAAGGACTGACATAGCGCAAACAAATAGAAGAATTCTACATACAGACACTTATATGGAGAGAGACAGACACGTACAGGCACATAGGCAGACATCGAAAGAGAGAGAGTGAGAGAAAGAAAGAGACAGACAGACAGAGAAAGACAAGCATACAGATAGAGAGAAAGACAGAGACAGAACTACAGACAGAGACATACAGAGAAACAAGGAGAGACAGAGAGAATGAGACAAAAAGAGACAGAGACAGAGAGAACGAGGGAGACAGAGAGTGACATAGAGTGACAGAGAGAGAGAGAGGAGGGAGGGAGGGAGGCACACATAAGTCTACATTTGCAGAGTAAACATTGGTTGACATGGGATGCTACTGCCGATACTGCTGCTGCTAAGACAAACCAACTTTCTCGATGGCACATCACAAGAATTCATCATCCTACAGAAGCTGTGGTCCTGCTGCTGCTGCGTCGACTGCAGAGGATGGTCAATAGACGCAGGGTGATGGATTTCATAGAGAAAAGACACCGCCGACCTATACAGTGTGTGTGTGGGCACTAGATGATCAGCTGAGAAGAAAGAGAAGGAGGAGAAGGAGAAGACGAAGGAAGAGAAAGAGAGGAAGAAAAAGGAGAAAAAGAAAACGAAGAAGAAGTGGAAGAAGAAGAAGAAGTAGAAGGAAGAGTAGGAGGAGAGAAAGAACGAGAAAAAAGAGGAGGAAGAGCGGAAGGAAGAGGAACAGGAGATGAAGTAGGAGGTGATGGAAGAGGAAGAAGAAAAGAGGAAGATTTAAGAGGAGGAGAGGAGGAGGAGGAGCAGGAGGAGGAGCAAGAGGAGGAGGAGGAGAGGGAGAAGCAGAAGGAAGAAGAGAATATGCAGATGGAGATAAAGAGAAGAGGAGGATTAGGAGGAGAATGATGAAAAGCGGAGAATATAAAGAAGGAGGATATGAGAAAGAAAAGCTAGAATAAGAAGGAGAAGAAGATGAGACAGAAGTATGGCAGAAGAAGGAAGAGGATAAGGAGCAGCAGGAGAGGGGTAAGAAAAAATTGCAAATAAATGGAAGAGAGAAAAGGAGGAGGAAGAGGAGGAGGAGCAAAAGCAGAAGGAGTAGAGGAGCGATAGATGGGATAAAAATGAGGAGGAGAAGTATATGAAAGAGCGAGAAGAAATCCTCGCCAAGCGCCAGATTAGAGCTAACAGCCGGAGAAATAAGTCCACGATCGTCGAATTGAAATATCGATTAATTACAATCAATTCGATCGATCGATCGGTTCCAGAGATGGCACATTGGCTGCGCTGCCAAAGGTGTGCTCAGCGGCTATGATGATGATGATGATGATGATGATGATGATGATGATGATGATGATGATGATGATGATGACGACGACGACGTAGGCGTGCGTGCGTCTGCATGCTCCTGCTTCCGACCAGTACTTGGGGCCGGGCGATGAAACACGTGATGAGCGGTGATGCAGGAAGGACTCTGTCTCTATCCGATGAAAATATCCAGGTGTAAAGAGAGAAGCGAGAAGAGAGGAAGACTCATGTTCGGCTGATTTAAATGGTCATCGCTTCAAGTGGAAGGTGGATTGACGGAGGAATTTGATTACTAGCGAAGACTGACATTCGCAATGCACTGAGATCGATTTGTAATGAATGAATGAATAAATAAATTGAATGAATTGAAGGAATTGAATGATTGAATAAGCAAATTATTTAATGAATTAATCATTTGATCAATGCATCAATGAATTAATGAATCAATGCATCAATGCATCAATGGATTAATGAATCAATGCATCAATGAATTAATGAATCAATGCATCAATGAATTAATGAATCAATGCATCGATGAATGAGTGAATTGGTGATTAAGAGAATTAAATAAATGAATAAAAGAATGGATTAATGAAGCAATGAAGGAACGAACGAGCGAACGAATGAATAAATAGCCAGACATATCGAGATAGCCAGGCATTATCATGTGAATAGCCAGACATTATCATGTGAATAGCCAGACATTATCATGTGAATAGCCAGACATTATCATGTGAATAGCCAGACATTATCATGTGAATAGCCAGGCATATCAGAATATCCGGTCACATCGCGCGCAGCCATGATTACAATTAGAATAACAAAGAGGTTCTGCGACCTATCCTCTAATTAAAGAACAACAGATCTCCCAGCGATTTGTGCTCCAGTAGGCGATCACCCTGCCGTTCATCTCCCATCCTCCCACCCATCATGGTTGCCTCCCTGACAACCGGGTCGCTTGGACTCCAGGCACTTATCATCGATGAAACGTTTTTAGGTGCGCCATGACGGACCCTGCAGTCCTCTCACCAACCTTTCCTCTTGCATCTCAATGCCAGCTAGAAATTAATTATGGCGGGCTTTGTTGCTCTGCTTCCTAGATGGCGTCGTTGGATATTCTCTCCTCTTATGGTGCAGTCTTTTGAGGCGTTCCGCTGCTCTAAGGAACACCGCATGAAGAAGAAAAGAAGCCGGAAGTGAATCTCGTTTGAAGACAGGTAATGAGAGTGTTTGGAGCGGAGGTCGGTTGGTGTATGTTGGTGACAAAGACAGGTGAAGGTCATTCGGTGCGGATGGAGGTTGGAAGGAAGGAAGGAAGAGATGTTGAGGTAGTGAGGAAGACTTGGTGGAAAAAGAGTAGGAGGTTTAAGGAGAATAAAGATTTGAGGAGAGGAAGGAGAGGAAAGAGGAGGAGGATTGAAGAGAATTGAGGAGAGGAAGGAGGAGAAAATAAGGTGGAATGAGGAGAGGAGAGAATAGAAATAGGAGGTAGAGAGGAGGACTAAGAAGAAGGACGGAGGAGAGGAAGAAGAAGAAGAGGAAGATGAGGAAGAAGAAGAGGAGTAGGATTGAGAAGAAGGAGATGGATGAGGAGGAGGAGAGGTACGAAATAGAAGGATTTAGAGACGGACATAGAGACAGACAAGGAGAGTGACACAGAGAGACAGTCACAAAGACAGTCACAAAAGACAGTCACAGAGAGAGAGGAGGTATTGGTGGCCAAGTTAAGGCCAAATAACTTGATAGCTGTTGTGTAAACGAAATTTTCAATTCTCGTAAATGAAAGAAATTCAAAATTATTTCACCAGATACAGATTTCAATTTCATTTGATTGGTGTATTTCAATGCTTCTGAATTTAAATGCATTTTCAAATTATCTTTCCAACTGTGATTTAAAGTGTTTATCTACACTGTTTGATAACATAGGTCATGTGATATGCGTCTCCCTCCTATCTCATCCAGAGTTAGGTCTGGCATTTCCTGCAACTAGAGGGATTTCCCATTAGGGGCTGACAAGGCTTTGGTCATTCGTTAGATGTGGTCAGCAGTCTATTCACGCAGCAGGTTGCACCTCATTCAATAATCACAGATGGTTGAGACAGACATTTCTAATCTCAACGACACCATGGTAGCCTATCTTTCCCCCACTGCTATCCATCTGCGCTTTTTAATTGTGCGGCCACCCCATACGGCTACCCACCAGTCTCGATGGGGAGGGACAGGAACTGACCCTCGTCAAATGGAACGATGAAGCCATGTTTGATGTTGGCGGCGGAGTTAGACAAGGACAAAGCAGCGCTTCAAAGCGGTCCCAGAACGCATTCACACACGGTTGATTGATCTTACTCAAGCACGACCACCGACCCTCACGGTCCGACTATAATGAAACGCGGATTCTGCGTCTTATCTTTCGCTCATTTAACTTGCATACATCCGCATTCACACTCTACACGTCAGGTGTCCATGATAAGACCTGGGTTTGCTTCTGGGGAAATGATCGACGCATCAGTATGACTTGAATAGTAGTTCTAGTCTAACGACACTGTGTGATAAGTAATCTCTTCTCTTTGCCCAGGCTTGGGACTGGCATTACCAGATTGCAACCAGAGAGAAAGAGATCCACTCCGGTGTTTTAAGTAGTCCTCGAAATGAACTAAACGATCCTCTGGAGCTTAACGTTTGCGAGAACTGAAGAACAAAATATCTTTTGTGCGAGACAGTTGGAATGCTGTTTGTCAAAACAAAGTGAAGACTGTTCTGCATTCTGCTCTCTATACTGGCTCTTGTAATAGAGAGAAGTGCAATCATAGGACGCTATCCAAAAGGGTGGATCGAGGGAAGTGCGAGTCCGATTGCCAGGAGATCAAAGGGCCAGAGTAGCTGTTGAGGTGGGTGTTGCTTAGGCAGAGAAGTAGATGGTGGAGATAAAGCCTAGTCGGGGTATGAATTCTTCAACAGGTAAGTCTTCAGTTTTTAATGTAATGCCTGAGGGTGATAATTAGAGAAGATCGAGACAGATGACGGAGAGTCACAGACAATGATAATGGAAGATTGAGTATAGTCTCAGGAACAAAGAGAATTCCATTCTCTAGAACTTAATACAACTACTATAGGATCTACTCCATTCGCATTTAAGATCTGCGAAATAAACAGAGACCTGCATGCTAAACAAATAGTTTACACTTTCTTAGTTATTTATTAATTGATTATTCAATAAAATGACTTGAAACAACTCAATGTATTTCGGGGTAAGCTAACCATTTTTTATCCATTTCATTAGTCAACTTTCACTAACAAGAACCAAAAGCAGTTGTGAATAGCCTGAGTGTATTGATAAGTTTTAGTTTATTAAATTATAAAACAAATAATAGAATATTCCTATGAATAATATATCTTGTTCTCTAATCTATGTTCTTAAAAAATGGTTCAATTCCAAATATTGTGTTATCTAAACAACACGAATTTGGTCAATTATTTCATCGTATTGTCTTATTCTATTGTTTGTTGTTGAGCAAAATTGCAGCCAGCAATCAATCGATAAGCATAGTCTAGTAATCGCTGAAAGTCTGGATTACAAACGTTTCATATCATGATCACGATAATTAATTGAGTTAAATAGTTTTGAAACAAAGGAATGATACACACAGAGAACTGCAGCTAATTGGCTATTTTCAAACTTTTGTTGTCAAAACTAAGTCTAACTATTAAAAATGTTTGGCAAAATTCAACTGTATTACAACGATTATATCGCTTGTGACAGTATATATAGTCTAAGATTTCTCAATCAAATGTTTAAAAGGATACAGTTAAACTTCACAATTTCTAACTCGATCCCTTCCCCGCTACAATAGTTCATTCTGATATTCGATAAATCATGGAAGAAGAAATAATCTTTCAGGTTGACTGTTTTTTACGATATTTAAATTGAAAATCAATGAAAACAAAGTAAAGGGTCGTTTAAATTAATTGCAATTCAATTCAGAACCGGACACGAATAGAACTTCTTACGACGGCGATTCCAAATGAAATGAAGGCTGCAATCAATCTTAATGAGCAGAATTCTATTACAATTTGATGCATTGGGCCAATTACTTCCTTTCCTCGCGGAAGACAGCGAAGGGAGGAAGAGGAGGAGCAGGGGAAGAGGGAAGAGCAGCCCTTCCATCTGCCAGCTCTCTCCACCCTCCTTCCCAACACGTGCGCTGTGCTACTGTGGCCAGACTTGGACGATTCAAAGAAGGAGACAGTGGCGAGAACGTCTATAAATAAAAGACGGTTGTAAGGACGAGGTTCAATTAAAGCAATTAGGCGGCGATGATTGGTGGTGCTGTCCAAGCCATGGACACGGGGTTACCAGGGTTACCAGGGTTCGAGTCCATGAAGACGGGAACAGAACTTGAAGGATGGCCGAAGTCTTTCTCATGGATCAACGTCGCCATGGTAACTCCATGGCAACCGCAGATCGCCTAGCAACACTGCTCGACGGAGCGCCTCGTTGCCATGGAACCGGTGCGTGCCTGAGCGTGATTGCAGATGGCTGTCATAGAAACGGCTACGTCAAGTCAGGTGACGGCTGTTTCCCGGTCGGACAGTTACAGGATGACGCTATATAATTTTCAGATACGTAATACTTATTTCGATGCAGAGGTCGCTTCTGTCACAGAAGCAATCAATCAATGGCCTGTCTATCTGCATTAATAGAAGAACACATGAGAGACAGACAGACACGGAAACTAGGTGTGTGTGTGTGTGTGTGGGTGTGAGAGAGAAAGACAGACAGACAGACAGAGACAGAGACGGACAAACATACGGACGGTCAGAGAAAGACAAAAGGACAGAGAGAGACATAGAAAGATACTGGGACAGACAGACAGACAGACTGAGAACGTTCATGAGAAGACCTTATTCATGAATCGGTGTCGAATATCGAATCTGTCTCAGACAGAATCAACTCCACAGACGACGATTTGAATATTTAATTCCAACTGACCTCTGACCCTTTGAGGACCTCTGACCCTTTGATGAGTGCCAATGCCCTTGACCCTCATTATGCATCGACACACTCACGCACGCACAGACATACGTTGGTCTGAATTAAGACGTCTTCTCACTTGCGCCAAACGAGGTCAGGTCACAGGGGTCGGTGTATCTATCGTCTCCGTCACGTGATGTCATGTAAATAATTAAGAGAGTCGATGCATTGGGAAAAGTGATTAGCTAAGGTAATGAGTCGGACAGTAGGTCGGATTGTGCCCCAGGGTAATGGGGCCTTTCCATCAGCCATGAAATGAAAAAAGGAAGAGAAGGAGGAGAAGGAGGAGGAGGAGGAGGAGGAGAAGAAGGTTATGGTAGGGGAGGGAATTTACGAAAACAGCTGATATTAGTATTATTAGGGATATTAGTATTATTAGGGATATTAGTATCATTAGGGATATTAGTATTATTAGGGATATTAGTATCATTAGGGATGTTAGTATTATTAGGGATATTAGTATTATTAGGGATATTAGTATCATTAGTGATATTAGTATTATTAGGGATATTAGTATTATTAGGGATATTAGTATCATTAGGGATATTAGTATCATTAGGGATATTAGTATTATTAGGGATATTAGTATTATTAGGGATATTAGTATCATTAGGGATATTAGTATCATTAGGGATATTAGTATTATTAGGGATATTAGT
>OY365818.1:708227-754763 GCA_959347315.1 Bimastos eiseni
AATTGACAATAATTCCCATAGCGCAACAGTGTGCTTCTCAAAGCATCAACCGCTGGCGCTTCTATATGGTAAGCTCAAACTGTTGTTAGTGTCAGATTGTAGTTGACCTAAGTGTTGAAGCTGTAGATTATTCTACCGTGTCTATGCTGCGGTCATTTAAAGGCAGATGTCGTCAATTCGTGTAGTTTCATCGGATAACTTATGGGAGACGAGCCCTCTGAGCACTTATCTTGGAAAGACGCTGTAAGTCAGGTGAATAGGAATTGTCGCCAATGAATGAATGATCCCCGTCATTGAATGAATGATCCCCGTCATTGAATAAATGATCCTCGTCGTTGACGCCCAGTTGAAAGGTACCTGGTTCGAAACCTGAGAGGGCGGATAGGTCACACACAAATGGCTCCGTCAAGGTGTTGAAACTTGACAAACGTGGAATGAGGAATTTGATTAGTAGGTACAGGTAAAACTGAACGAACAGGTAAAGGCAGGTAAGACAGCTCAGGTGATAAATGGCATACATGGCTTTTATACCTGCTTCTCCTACCTTCTGCCTACTCTTTACCCTCCTCCTCCTTCTCCTTCTACTCCTTAGGGTTCTTTCTGTTAACTTCTGAATCCTACATTTCCGCCTTACCCTCCATCTCATCATCATCATCTTCTTCTTCTTCATGTTCTTTTATTTTCTCCTCTTCTTCTTGTTTTCCTATACTTCTTCGCCTCATTTTTATCCTCCGTTTTCTCCTCCTCCTCCACATATTCCTATTCTTCTTCTTCGTCTACTTCCTTATAGTTTTCCAATTATTCTTCTTCCTCCTCCACCTCCTCCTCCTCTTCTTCCTCTGTTTCATTCTCCTCTTCATCATCGTCGTCGTCGTTATCCTCGTCGTCGTCGTCATCATCATCATCATCATCGTCATCATCATCATCATCATCATCATCATCATCATCATCATCATCGTCATCATCGTCATCATCATCATTATCATATTCTCATGAACTATAAGAGACAGAACGCTTCTAAATCAATTACCATCTTGTGCTCTCGTGCGATAAGCTCTGCCAATGTAAATTGACTTCGCAGGTAGACGAGAGCTCCCTAGGCCGCCTGCCTTCTTCTAAATGAGGAAAATTTCTTACAGGTGACAAATTTCGCCTTAATCCATTCCGCTTCGGTGGTACAGCATTGAGTCAATGTCTATACCTGTACAACTAAGCTCATCAGTAACAGGTAATTTCAGGAGATGCAAGGCACAGGGCTACCTTTGGAATGCCAGTAATTAAGCCGTTGATCGGTTGAGTTCAGGTAAGAACCATTGAAATTGAATCAATAAGTAAGATCAATAATCAGAATACAAAAGAATAAAAGAGTCGATAAATTAATAGGTCAATCCAATTCAATCAAGCAATCATTTAATCAAACAATCAATCAATCGAGCAGTCAATCGATCGATAAACAAACTGTTCGACAAATCAATCAAAAACATTGACCAATTGAAATTGCAAACTCACGTCCTAAAAATAGTCAGATAACAATTAGTTTTTTGCCCTTATTTCTCTCTCTCTCTCTCTCTCTCTGTCTTTGTCTCTCTCGGTCTCTCTCTGTCACTCTCCGTCCATCTGTCTCTTTATCTCACTCACACAAACTAACACACACACAAATAAACAAACACAATTGTTCTTCATCTGTCTTCCAGAGTTTCTTATTGTGTGTCTGCCTGCCTGTATGAATGCCTGCCTAGAGCATATCTAATAAATTCTATCCTAGGGAATTCCTGAGCAACCCTGCGCCCATCTAAACCAGTAAGTACATCGGCCACCGTCGCCTGACTACACAAGGAAACGCGTAGGCAATTATTTTAATAAGTGTCATTACAAAGACGGGGTTTTCTTTTGCCCGAAGGCGGGAGACAATGGCGATGAAGTCACGTGAATCCGATGGAAAGAAAAAGGAATGATGGAAGGACAACGAACCCGAATCAGAACATCGATAATCTAATTCCAGGGTGATTACCTCTCATTACAAACCACAACTGCCACGCTCACTCACTCTCTCCATCTGTCGTGGCTTCCGTTTTGACTGTGTAAGTGCTTCTGTTGCACTTCTGTTGTTTTTATTGTTGTCGCTGCTGTGTTAGAGACAACCACTGTTCCGGAGACAACGATCGTCTTTTCAGCAACCTAATCTTACGAATCTAAAGGGTCAGACTTTCAATGTACAGGGAAATTTGCCACCTCCTTCCTTCACGATACGAGATTCTACAACTTTCTGACTGCTTCTTAAGACGACGTTAATTCAATCGTTCAAACATTTATGTAGCGCCCCCCGTACGACCCATACTCAGGAGCGATCAAGATATACGGAAGAGGTTCTATGCATGCAAGTATATTCCGTTATAATAAAACTGAGGGCGTATTTGGGAACCATTGAGGGCTGTCCCAAAAGAAGAAGCAAACAATGCTATTCCCAAAGGTTATAAAATTTGAAGGACCTTTCATTTTGGTAACCGCAAAAGTACCTTACCCTCAATATTCTTATCTGGGAAAATTACCCTGGGGTTTATTCGTACCATTAAGTTGGTTGGCAAACTTGGATTATATGCGTTTTAATACATCGACTTGATGGGAATTCCGGCGTTTTAAGACCAGAAAATCATTCTTCAAAGCGACTGCGGTGGATCTATAAATGTAACGGTGATAGGTTTTAAGTATTCGACGAAGATAATATGAATACAATATGAAGAAAATATGAATATAGGATGAATATAATATGAAGATAAGATGAAGATACGGCAGAAACGATCAGCGGAAGGAATAATTCATCAATATTAGGAATTAGATTCTCATTTCTGCAGCACGGCTGTTAATTACCTGACGGATCAGAACTAAGACCATCGAAGAACTTCAATCTCAAAAGGTTAATAAGTTTCCTTTGACTAAAGCGGAACAGAAGGAGGGCAATAGACAGAGACCGACAGACACATACGTAAGTACAGACAGCTTCACCAAGACAGAGAGAGCGAGAGAGAGACAGAGAAAGAGAGAAGGAGAGAGAGAGAGACAGAGAAAGAGAGAAGGAGAGAGAGAGAGAGACAGACAGAGAAAGAGAGAAGGAGAGAGAGCGAGAGAGAGAGAGAGAGAGAAGGAGAGAGAGCGAGAGAGAGAGAGAGAGAGAAGGAGAGAGAGACAGAGAAAGGGAGAAGGAGAGAGAGCGAGAGAGAGAGAGAGAAAGAGAGAAGGAGAGAGAGCGAGAGAGAGAGAGAGAGAAAGAGAGAAGGAGAGAGAGCGAGAGAGAGAGAGACAGAGACAGAGAAAGAGAGAAGGAGAGAGAGCGAGAGAGAGAGAGACAGAGAGAAGGAGAGAGAGACAGAGAAAGAGAGAAGGAGAGAGAGCGAGAGAGAGCGAGAGAGAGAGAGAGAGAAGGAGAGAGAGCGAGAGAGAGAGAGAGAGAGAGAAGGAGAGAGAGACAGAGAAAGAGAGAAGGAGAGAGAGCGAGAGAGAGAGAGAGAGAGAGAGAAAGAGAGAAGGAGAGAGAGCGAGAGAGAAAGAGAGAAGGAGAGAAGGAGAGAGAGGGAGAGAGACAGAGAGAGAGAGAAGGAGAGAGAGTCAGAGAAAGAGAGAAGGAGAGAGAGCGAGAGAGAGAGAGAGAGAGAGAGAAAGAGAGCAGGAGAGAGAGCGAGAGAGAAAGAGAGAAGGAGAGAAGGAGAGAGAGGGAGAGAGACAGAGAAAGAGAGAAGGAGAGAGAGCGAGAGAGAGCGAGAGAGAGAGAGAGAGAAGCAGAGAGAGAGAAGGAGAGAGAGACAGAGAAAGAGAGAAGGAGAGAGAGAAGGAGAGAGAGCGAGAGAGAAAGAGAGAAGGAGAGAAGGAGAGAGAGGGAGAGAGACAGAGAGAGAGAGAAGGAGAGAGAGTCAGAGAAAGAGAGAAGGAGAGAGAGCGAGAGAGAGAGAGAGAGAGAAAGAGAGCAGGAGAGAGAGCGAGAGAGAAAGAGAGAAGGAGAGAAGGAGAGAGAGGGAGAGAGACAGAGAAAGAGAGAAGGAGAGAGAGCGAGAGAGAGCGAGAGAGAGAGAGAGAGAAGCAGAGAGAGAGAAGGAGAGAGAGACAGAGAAAGAGAGAAGGAGAGAGAGAGAGAGAGCGAGAGAGAGAGAGAGAGAGAAGGAGAGAGAGCGAGAGAGAGAGAGAGAGAGAGAGAGAGAGAGAGAGACAGAGAAGGAGAGAGAGACAGAGAAAGAGAGAAGGAGAGAGAGAGCGAGAGAGAGAGAGAGAGAGAAAGAGAGAAGGAGAGAGAGCGAGAGAGAGAGAGAGAGAGAAAGAGAGAAGGAGAGAGAGCGAGAGAGAGAGAGAAGGAGAGAGAGACAGAGAAGGAGAGAGAGAGAGAGTGGACAGTGACCATACAACAGACAGGCAAATATACACATCATCGTACATACAGATACACACATGTATATACAACATGTATATACAACATGTATATACAGAGGTATGCAATCAGACATGCACACGGACAAGAAGGCAGACAAAAAGCAAAAAGAAGATAAAGTGAATTTGGGTGGAGGGTGATTCAGGAGTGGTCTAAGACAAGAGACTGAAAGACAATGAATCTTTTACATGGAATCAGCGGACTATATCAAGTGCCAGCTGCAAAAGCTCTTCGATCAGAAGCGCCAAGTGGTCATGCTTCGTTGATCATCCATGAAAATCAACCAACCATCAGAGCAACACTGATCTGAACCATCTGTAGACAGTCCCAATCTGACATCCATCGCTCGTTATCTAATATAGTCTACATGTAATGTATTGAAATGTATTACATTTCGAGTAATGTATTTCAATGTGACGTTATGACATGTGAAAATCATCCATTGTTAACCTAAGTAATGTAAGGCTGTAAGGCGCAACGATCGCTCTTTCAAAATCCAAATGTTGCCAAGACCGTAATTAGAAACGACATAGCCTAACGGAACATCTGCATTGGTTAACAGAATAACAGTCATATAGCGTAGAATGCCGAGGCTGAGAATAGGGAGGTGTTTACACCATGTAATAAACAATTCACAGAAGGACAACAATATTTTAAAAGATGTAGCAAATGTTTGCGTTAAGTGCTACATACATTTTAAGTAACGAAGCTGTCTAAAGTATACATAGGCTAATTCAAGTAGTGACTGCGTTTGACATTCCAGATATAGCATCACTGTGCTTACTGGTGATATATATATACACAGGATGTATCATATATATATATACAGATATATAGGTAAATGTATATCCACAGTGACAAACCCAAACTCACTTAGTCGTTCGTTATCATCTTTTCAAACTGTAGCTCAAGCAGTCACGAAGGACTTTAATAATGCACGACTCTTAAACATTGTCCAAAATTAAAATCAATAAATATAAAATAATAAAGCGTGCAACGCGTAGATTAATTTAAAAAATACTAAAGCCTTTGTTTTTTAACTTTAGCATCAATAGGCCTTGTTAGTAAGTTACGCTAGTAGTGAAGACTAGGGCTTAGGTTAAAAACCACTTAAATTAGTATCTAGCGCACAACCAAAATAAAATTCAACTACTCACGAGTTGTAAGGTAAGGAAAGTCGGCTAAACCTATTATTGGTCTAACTGTAACCTCAACTCTTGTGGAGAAATATTCTTTTTAAATAGATTGAGAGCCACAATCGATTAAGAATTCCATTCCGGGCAACTGATACTTAGAAACTGCAGCTGGCAAACAGTTCATGGAACAGACAGAAGCCAAAAAACCGAGTAAAGGTGCGTTGCCGTCAAATGCCAAGAACACGAACGACTTGTGCCAAATGCCAATAGATAAAGCAGCACGAAATTGCAAAACAGCTCCAAAGAACCTCTGCAGAGAATCGATAGCAAGCGATTAATTTTTCTCTTAATGATCGTTGCAAAACAATCTGGGATTGTTATTCGAGTAAAACGCCTTAAGTTTCATAGAACTGACTGGCCCATCAGAAACGAAATGACTGAACGATGAACGAAACAATGGCGAGTTTTATTTTCTGCACGGAAAATAAAGCAGATACGAGGTTTATAGAGGAACGAAATGATGCTTCTATAGATTAGGAATTTTTATTCGATTACTTTAGCAGCCGATGGCCACGAGTTAATTGAACTGAGAAAAAGAACCGATCTAGGCTACAGGGTGCAAAGGTTACAGAAAGATTAGTGACCATGCAGTAAGATTTCGGTCAAGGAATAAAGCATTACAACGTGAAATTATATACCATTTTGTCAATAAGTTCATTCCTACCAGGTCATAACATGATGTCTTCGTGTGAGATCAGAAGTATATGGAACGCGCTTTATCCTTCTGTTCGCTCTGAAATTCAACTTGGCAGTCTCTCATCCTGTTTCTCAAAACCTGTCTCTTCTCGTGGAGTCTTGCGCAAACAAAGGCATCGATTCTGAACGTTTCGCCCTAATACAAGGGATTTTTACAGATGTTAAATACAATACAACACAGTATAATGATGATTAACGCAAATCTATTTACAGCTGCTGAAAGTTGAACTTGACGTGGCGCTGTTGAGATACGAGCGAGGAACAAAAAAATTCCGATCCATGCAACGAGACCAATAATACAAAACAATGCGAACAACACAACGTACTTCCTCTTTCCAGGTCGGAAATACAAAGGCCATTCCACCAACATACCTCGTCGCCTCCGCATAAACCACAGAGCTTTTCCGCTGAAGATGGAACGGTTCACTGTTAGGTCAAGGTGGTAGCACCGTTTGACCTATAATACGCCATTGTTTCCATTTACCATTTGCACCATTTAAATGGCACCAGATCAAACAATAGCGGGATGTATTATTTATCGAACGGAAATTCGTCATAGAGCATCATTATTCTAAACAAATTGATAAAAAGCGATACGGTCATCTAGACAGAGCTCGTGTACTCTACGCTGTATACTTTAATTTAACAGTACGATCAACTTAACTCCATAACATAGAATTTATTGCTCATAATCTGTAAAAAGAACCAAAAAGCTAAATACGTTATGCATTTACATTTTAGATGATATGGGGCGCAGTGTTGCAGTCCTGATATCAGGTTCGAATCTACACAGAGGGAGTCCACCAGATAGGGGGAGTCCGGAGGCAAATGCCTCCAATTTCAGACAGTGGGTGGTGTTTTTTGGCTATGGGGGAACATCTTGCCTTACTGACACTTGGAACCGGGAGGTTTGCTTCCATCACTCAGAGGGGAATTGACGCCCCTGAAGCTACCTCAAACCAATGCGTAGCGACCATGAACAAGTTGCAGAATAAAATTAATTGTCTGCGAGGAAGACAGTGGGATAACACCAATCATCTTATCCCCGCGGGTACACAAAAGCCAATGGACCCGCCTTCGGGCAGAGAATTCATCATCATCAGCAGCAGCAGCATCATCATCAGCATCATCAGCAGCAGCATCATCATCATCCCCATCATCATTATAATCATCATCGTCGTCGTCGCCATCATATTCATCATCGTCGTCGCCATAGTCATCATTATCGTCATCATTATTACATGTCCAATTTTCCATTGTTCGATTGTTCGTCCCTCTGTGGTAAAGTGGGATGGGTTGACACAACCCATCACCCCAAGACTTATGCGACAGATATTTGCCCTGTCAGTACTCAATTACTCAGTGGTTAATTGTTTCTCAATTATAGGGGTCTTTTGGACAAGGGGCCGAATCCTCTACCCTCAAGACAGGCACCTCTATCTCTTAATGACGGAGGACCCTCTGGGACCACAACTCAGGCCTCGAGTTCAATGGGACATAAAGGCATTAAAAACAAATTAACAATCTATTAGGCGATTGTAGCGTTTGGAAACCACCCTCGGTCTCTGATCTTTGAGAACTGAGTCAGGGCAGGAAAGAGAAAAGGAATTTCCTACATCAGCATGGTCTCATCAGAATCTAATCTAAGAACATACCAATCAGATTAAGATTCTATTCATGTTCCACTACGAACAATGGTTCTTTGAACCGCAGAAAGATGATAGAACACCCAAATTTCACAACTTAATGGTTACATAATCGCTTTGGTCAGCCAATCAGCGAGCATAAAGAGAGGAAGCTGATGAAATCTTTTAACTTCATCTGTCGGTATATTTCACTATATTCTCATCTGCCTTCGTCAACTCAATCCTAAAATTATATAAGCAAAGTTGGAAGAATTGCAGGACTGAAGTGCTGTTAATCGATGTCGAGTCAACCTCCCACACAGGTTTCCCTGCCTTCTTTACAAGAGCAGTGAATCTAGGGGTGCCTTGAGGTCAGTTTGTGCCTGTGACCGTTTACAGCAAGATGGAGTAATCTTGGTTTACAGTCAAAGACGTAATCACAGGTAGGTCAAAGATCGAAGAAACACCAAGAGGGGTAGGAATATTGGATTTCGGATTTAACAACGATAGTCTCTAACTGCTGACAGGGAACGTTTGATAATGAGATCCAACGCCTACAGAGGCAGAGGAAAGAGGGCAGAGAAGGAAGAGGACATAGAAGGAAGTGGTCAGAGCGGAAAGAGAAGGAAGAGGGGAAGTGTTCAGCGCGGGAGGAGGGCAGAGAGAGAAGAGGCAGAGGGGGAAGATGGCAGAATAGGAAACCAGAGGAATGAGGGCAGAGAGGGAAAAGAGGGAACAGGACACAAGGAAGAGGAAAGAGAGGGAAGAGGAGCTGAGCATCCACTCAGAAGGCGGTAATCAACACGTCATCAGTGTCAAAGACGCCCATCCGAAGCGCTCCTAATGACCCGGATACTGTTGGCACCGGCTCGACTAACCACCTCCGACCTCTGGGGCTGGATAACTCTCCCGCTGACAGGTATAAGGGGAAGATGCAAAGGTGGCAGAGAACAGTGAAGAAGTGGCTAAGCCAGGATCTCCACGGGGGCCACGACCCATCCCCAACAAAATATGAAACCGACACCGATCAGAGAGGGAGAGAGGTAGTCAGACTCTCGGTCTGCCAAGATAGACCAGAGAGTTGAGGCGATCAATCAATGATATCTTCACAGGGTTTAGCCTAAAAATCTCATCAAGAACTGCGCCTGTCTGTCTCTCTGTCTGTCTTCCTGTCTGTCTGTTTGACTGTCTTAGATTATCAACCTCCTATTCCGCCCATTGAAATAATAAATCAAGGGAATTATCTCCCAAGGCTACACCTTCAGCAATCTTAGTTATCCAGGAATTTCAGACGGTCCTACGTACACACGCTTAATAAAACACTGATCCATATCATGGATAGATACTCTGCCACTCAACCGATTCTGGACCGCAAAGGAATCTCTTGCCATACCAATCCACACAAAACAATTCCACGTCTCAACGTGAGACAACAAACTGCCCTCCGCATCTCAAAGTCAGGCGGTTAACTGTCCTACACATCTTAATATGAGACGGTCAAAGATCCTCTGCATCTCAATGTGAGGCGGTTAACTGCCGACTACCTATTTGCTTACACTCGAGGTTATTATTCGTACATAAATGGTCCGAAAAGAAATAAACAA
This sequence comes from Bimastos eiseni, assembly GCA_959347315.1. Taxonomy (NCBI): domain Eukaryota; kingdom Metazoa; phylum Annelida; class Clitellata; order Crassiclitellata; family Lumbricidae; genus Bimastos; species Bimastos eiseni. Next base: position 717,763 of record OY365818.1, read on the forward strand.
GTTTCTACCATTCGTTCATTCAGATGCAATCGTTAAAACATCGCGATTTATTTATTATCGTCGCATGTCCATTATTTACAATCATATCATTGGCAAGATGGATGCTTTCACGTGTGTGTCCAAGCGCCATTTTGTCTACACTATTCAGTCAGACCACTGAAGTATGAAAGGCCTAGATCTCTAAGCATTCAACTTCCTGTCTGTCTACGCATTCATACTCTTTCGATCTATGAATATCGCCGCCGCCATATTTCAGTCCACTTATATCTCATTCTGCTTTTCAAAGTCTGCCTCTTGAGGGGCTGCACACAAAATTATTATCGTTCTAAGTGGCGCCATATAATGTCTGACTGCAATTAGTCATTCGGTGAATAGAGTTGAAACCGAATACAGTTGCTGGAGTCATGCAAACCATGTTGTAATTGCAAACTTAACAAAGGTTAAGCATTCGCATGTAAGATAGTTAGTGAGTAGCCTAACCATCGTTACGAACTTCGAAGGTCAAACACAAGGCACCAACTTATTCACAAGCGCTGCAACCCTAATCGCGTGGATCTTCCGGTTGCGCTCCCTAGCTAACATCAACCCTAATGGAGCAGAAACTGGGCAGACTGACTGGGTACGGTAAAGTGGGGTAAAAGACTTGATGGAAAAGTCACCGCAACCACCCTCCCGATCCTATCGATTGTAAAGGTGAGAATAGACATTGCTTAATGCTCATGGTAGGTGCTCGGGTGCGTATCCCACGTGTTGTCTATGTTGATGTGTGACAACTCAACCGAGACCTTGGTGAACCACCTCTCATGGACATCTGGCAGGTGACACCTGTCAATCAATCACCTAAGAACACTCCTCACCTCCCACTCGGGTGTCATGAATATTCTGGATGAATTCTTAAAAATCAAACTAATTGCCATTGAGATTTCTTCATCATTGAAACTTTGATTACGAAAATATGCAAAGCCAGCTCATCTAATAACAAGAGCACCAATTGTCTGTAAATTACTTTTATTAGAGCAATGCTTGTTGTTTTTACTATATAGGTAATATGTAATATAAAGGCAATCTATGATAAATGTAATTAAGGACAAAGGTAATTGAGTATGAAGGCAATTTAAGATAAAGGTGATGCTGACGTCTACGCCATTAAAGACGTTGATGAATACACTTGGAACATATCAATCATCATTGCTCAAGCAATTTCATCAATCGAGGCCTCACAACGGAATATCATGTTGTCGAAATAAACAGCAACGACTCCTACAGATGACATCATTATTCGTCGTAATATTACCACAGTTATTAATAAATATTGTTTTAAATAATAATAATACGACGTTGATGCTATAAGTCCCACATTATGGCGACCAGCAACACCTCCACTCGGCAACGATCACTGAAGTATAAAGTCCTATAGATGGGACATTAAAAGGCGATCATTCAACCACCCGTCTTTCTACCCATTCATACTCATCCAATCCATCAATGTCATCTCCGCCATATTTCATCCCAATCCCAGCTGCCCCTACACAGACGTTTATCCCGCTCTCAAAGGAAGGGGCAAACCGATCCTAATTGTCCCAGTAACTTTCGCCATCCGAAAAATCGTTTCTCAACGGACATCGCAAATCTGTGCGACCGTGAAATCCAAAGAAATTGCATCAAAGCGTCGGATTTGGAATCGCATGATTAAAATACTTGAAGCTTATACCAATTAATTAGCAACACGGAATCACAATCGATGTATTGACAATATAGCTATTTTTGTACTTGAAATAGAAATACTCTTGGAAACGTTAAATCGATTTGCTTTGGTTATTGAATCTTGTCTTCCTTTTGGTTCTGCGCTGATGTACTTAAACCGCTCAATGATACAAATTATTTCACTGGTTAATAGGATTGAATTTTTTACATTTTCGTTTAATTCAGAACTAAAAAATTGCAGTTTGGTACAATATCCGCTGTGTAGGGCCTACTACTCCACTTTAGAAATTTTTAAAATGTTATAGTTCCAAAGAGGCCAAAACACTCAACTTCCAATCTTTTCACATGTACAAAAACTGATACAGATAAAACAATGATTCACAGACCAACAGCACCGCAAAACAACAGTGACATCATTTGAATCGTCTTTGTTTTTGATTTCTAAAACCGAAAGAAACGACAAACTCCATTGGAGAGGCAAGACCGGTGTCTCGGTTATTGAACTGGTGCGCTTGCATCGACCTATCAACCCCAACCGGAGCAAGTCCCGTCCAACTTCAGCCCCAAAAGACGAGATAGTCCGTCCCTGCAAAATTAGACTCTCATCCCAGAGGACACCCTTGCAATCTCTGACCTGATATTGGTTTACATTTATTTAATGCTCTGGTACCCCGCTGCTGTCCTTTGAATCCAGCAACGAACAGGGAACCAGAATAATAAGAATGACATTTGACGTCGCTAGATGACAGAACGTTCGATGAGGACAGTGTTCTTCGTTTCATCCATCAATGTTTTTCGTATGAATTTTCATATCTCATGTCACAGAAAAGGTTATTAGGCCCCAGTGCATGTTATCTCACTTGCTCGTTGACTCACTTGCTCGCTAACTTGCTCGTTGTTCTCTTTCTCTCTCTTTCTCTCATTCATCTCCTCCACTCCTTTTATCTCGCTCTTATCCTGACCTCTTCTTCTTCCTTCCACTTCTATCCCATCCCCTTCCTCCTCCTCCTCCTCTTCTTCTCTTCCCTTCTTATCCTGCTTTGCTCCTTCCCTTCTGAGTAATTGCCTCTCCCTCCCTCTCTTCCTCCCTCCTCTTTCTCTATATCGATCTATCTATCTGTCTGTCTGTCTATCTATCTATCTATCTATCTATCTATCTATCTATCTATCTATCTATCTATCTATCTATCTATCTATCTATCTATCTATCTATCTATCTATCTATCTATCTATCTATCTATCTATCTATCTATCTATCTATCTATCTATCTATCTATCTATCTATCTATCTATCTATCTATCTATCTATCTATCTATCTATCTATCTATCTATCTATCTATCTATCTATCTATCTATCTATCTATCTATCTATCTATCTATCTATCTATCTATCTATCTATCTATCTATCTATCTATCTATCTATCTATCTATCTATCTATCTATCTATCTATCTATCTATCTATCTATCTATCTATCTATCTATCTATCTATCTATCTATCTATCTATCTATCTATCTATCTATCTATCTATCTATCTATCTATCTATCTATCTATCTATCTATCTATCTGGCACTCATTCACTAGCTCGCTTACTCCCATTCATTCGATGTATACCACACCACTAGGCATCCAAAAGAATCAAAAACTACTTCCATCCAGGGGTGGAACAAGCGGGGTCAGAGGACACCGCCCCCCCCCCCCCCCCCCCCCCCGTTTCAAAATGGCGGGGGGGCTTTTCCCCCAGTCTTAGTGCTCAGTGCCCCCATGTACCTCCCAAATCTGTTCTTTTTTATGTTTCCAATAGCTTTTAAGATGACTTTTGTTAAGACTATTTGTGCCCCCCATTTTTCAAATTTCTGGGGGGTAAAATTAAAAAAGTGGGTTGAACATTTTTTTTGGCGCTTCCTTGAAATTATGCCCCCCACTTTTCAAAACCTTGTTACACCTCTGCTTCCATCATTGCTACCTCAATTGCCCACTCAAAGCTCGATAACTTCAATTCCATTTTCCTCAACCTTAACCACCCAACTCAAGCACTGAGACCACAATTCCAAGTAGGCCTACTACACAAACTGATCTCATATTTGCCCAGATCTATTTTTATGCAGTCGGAGAAGCCGCTGTAATAGGTCTACTACTGTACGGTCAGCGTTCATCTCTGGATACGTAATCAGTTGAAAAGGCTTGTAAATCGGATATCACGTGCACTTAATATGAACAAACTAAAACCGCAGCTTGTGTCTCAAGCTTACTCAGTCGAACGCTAGACAAAGAGCCTCCGCGAGTCAAATTTACATTCTTACGGGAACAATCGGCCCAATGAAACGAGGCTGATCCGAGCAGATTGGACGGTCTGCCGAAGTGGTTTTACCATGTAGATCGCTCCTACCATCTCCATTAATCAACCAGACAACATCGATCTCGTTTTTCGATCTGGCCACCGAAAATTTGTCGCTATCGAACGAGGAACGAGCGATGAATACTGAGAGATGACAACATATATGACGTCATATCTGCCCAGAGCATATATCGTTGGGAGATGCTATCGACGAGCCTCCGCGAAGTCATATAGCGCCAGCAATTGGTCCGTTGGCGCTAAACGTCGGACAGATAAACCGTGGAACGAAATGGAACTGCTCGTGGAATGTTCCATTGGGAATAGATTATAAGTAAATGGAGGAGTGGAGCAGCATTTAAGGAAAAGCTGGGTGAGATGCAATGTAATGTAAATGATGGAAAATCTCAAAGTACCCACAAAAGCTACATCAGAGAGACAAGCTTATTCACCGACGCTGTACCAAAATCAAGTCCGCAATAGCCAAGGCTCTAGGTCGGTGCGGTGCCAGGTCACAAGTCTCACAATCCGGGATGGTAATGAATTAGAGAGAGACTGCATTTGAAGGAAACTGGTTCATTCTAAACCGCCTATTGAACGCTCGTATGAATACGATCTCTTCGTTGAAATTCTGATAATTAAAACAACGTTGAATTCACCGAAATGGAATTGCATGCTTTGTTTCAATGACCTGCGAAAGTAGCTGAGTCTGAACACAGGGAGGGAGTTTAAAGGGACCCTGACTGGCATCACGAACAAATGAACTATAGTCAAGGAACTCAAGCCTTGGTCGTAATCATTATCGCAATCTCCAAACTTCTAAGGAGCCACTCGAAGCCATGCGCAGGGCACCAACTTATTCACCAGCGCTGTCACTATATCGAAATGTCAACAGTTACAGCAAGAGCGACACGGAGTCTGAGATCTTGAGGTTTCTACGGAAGAGTGAAAATGACAGAACAGCCACAGGGTGCTATTACTAACACTGTCAAGCAGAAGATCATTCCTGAATGGTCAGTCGCTAGGACACGTGCGGGTAACACCCTTCCGGCATCAAATCACCCAACCGAGGTGATCAAGACAATTGAAATCGTTGCCATTATTTAACAATTACGCAACCGTTAGTACTTCCATCGACTTTGTATAGAGTGCCCGCTAATGACGGCGCTAAATTAAAAATTAATTGGTGTCGTTAAACGCGCAGTAAAACTAGTCCTACTTACTTACTTAAGTAATAAGGGAGAGAGAGAGTGGACAGTGAGCATACAACAGACAGACAGACAGAGGCAGAGACAGAGGAGCAGACACAGACACAGAAGGAATGGGTCATGAAGTGCGTTTTATGACTGGAAAGCACCGTCCGACGCCTATAGAGTTGCAATCTCTGCGGCTTCGTCCATTTCTGTCGGTCATTCGATGTCCAACAGAGGAATGTTCAGTCGACCGTAAAAGATGTTCAATCGGGCGAATCATTTCCTTCCATCGCCGACCTACAACGATTCTCTTAATGGCCGCAAAACTCACCAGCATCAGTAACAGCAAGGGAAAGGAGTTAGGGATGGATGCACTGACAGACAGAAAGACAGGCAGGCAGACAGACAGACAGACACATAAGGAATACATAGGGAAGCACAATTGCCAAATAAAGAGTAACGTACCAAATACACATATTAGCTGCAATCGAGATCCCTTAATGTTGATGTCTATGAATTTATCGGTCCATTATATATATATATATATATATATATATATATATAATATATGCATCTGCATATATTATATATATATACATATATATATATATAATATTATATATATAATATTTATGTGGATAGATTCTGCATCCATAGACTGTTGCGTCGAGGCGTGATTCCATCGGGAGTTAATTTCGATGGCTAATGTGGCTGGGTGCAGTGGCTAACGCGTGGCTTTTATGGTGGCTAATGTGACAGCCAACTTTATGGTCCATATATGCATGTGATGTACTGTGATATTAAGTGTTGCTGTGGAATTGAGAGCGTTTAAAGCAGATCGTGTTGGGCGATGTTGGAATTGCAATTGATTACCATAGCTTAATCAGCCAAGGTTTTTAAAGGTCAAAACGTCCCTCATCACCTAAAGAGCTATAATTAATTACATGTACAGTATTACCAATGTTGTAACTAGTTTTAAAATTGATTATGCTTTAATCGAGCGCCGCTTTTTAAAGACGAAGTAATCAGTCGATGGCGTTGATGGAAACCCCAACTGACCCAAGAGGTCCAGGTGACCCAATGGATTAAGATGGTCCAACTGACCCAGGAGGTCCAGTTGACCCAATTGGTTCAGATGGTCCAACTGACCCGGGAGTCGAGCTGACCAAATTGACTCAGATGGTCCAACTGACCAAGTCTGACCCAAATGGTTCAAGTGGTCAAAGCGTCCCAATCAGTTCAAATGGTTCATCTAACTAAATTGATCCAGTGATTAAACTGGTCCAAGTAGCCACCGTGAATTGCACAGCTTCGTACCATCAACCGTGAGAGGGCCAGAGGAGGGTCGAATCTCTTACCAAATGGGAGAACAAACGAAATATTGTTGGGGAAAAGAATGAAATGCTTGTGAGATACGGACCACGATGAAGCGATCTCTGCGCTTACCTGCATCGATGATAATTATGGCGGTCGTACACTGATGGCATAGCAATTGCTGAGTGCTATTATTAACAGTAGCAAGCCTCAGGGAGTCTGACAACTAAAGAGCAAATGCAGTTGGAGAGTTAATGGCTATCAAGAGCCGATACCAGATGTACTAAGACGCTTGCAGGCGTAAATTGTCTGATATCAACCATGCATTAGTCGCCACTTGACGATTAAGAAGAACTACTTCACAAGCCACTAAACGCCATATCGAATATCGGCAAATTTTTCAAATTGAAACTTTAAAAAGTAAAAAACCAAAAATTTTTTACTTTTGGAGATTATTTTACGTCATTTTATAAACTTGAAAACCTATGTGTTTTAATGGAATAGTAGACCAATGTCCCTGATTCCGCGCCTTTTATTTTATTACCTCACATACTAAATCATCACGCAGGAGACAAGCGGGCAAAGGTTGCTTACAATAGATGTCAGCATTAAACAATAAATATCCAATGCTAGACATTCGATGTCTACGATTGCCCGTCCAACATAGGTATCTATCCTTTCTAGACATGGTTTCTGATTGAACGAGTGAATTACCTGGCTATTTTGGGAGGAAGGAATTTTTCCTTCGGCAAATGCGTAACTGGAAAAGAGGTTTAGGTTTAGCGGAATTATTATGATTGTCGGTTATCATTGCTGAATTGATATTTAGGAGAAAAAGAAAATCTTGAAAACCCCAAGGGCTTCGTCGTCAGAGAGAGAGAGAGCGAATAAAACCAGATGATGTCGATGTAATCGTAAAGGTCGATTCCATTTGGAGAGAGGGGTGGTTAGATTGGTAGGGATAATTCATTCACTTTTCATTTCAACTATTCGGTAAGAGACCGGAGAGACATATTATAGACCCAGGGGCGTCAATCCCCTTGAGTGATGGAGGCAAACCCACAGTCCTAAGTGTCAGGAAGGCAAGATACTCCCCTCTAAGACTCACAAAATATTCACCCCTACCTGAAATTGGAGGCACTTGCCTACGGACCCCCCTATCTGGACGCCCTTGCATAGACAGACAAATGGAAGGCCAACGCTATAGAAAAGTCCCTAGGGACATTGAGAATTATACGTATTACGTATAATATACTATCTTGTATCTGGAGGAAGTGTGTAGAAACGCAATGCACTGAAGGGAGGAGAATGGAATAGCAATGCGACGGAGGGAGGAGAATGGAATAGCAATGCGACGGAGGGAGGAGAATGGAATAGCAATGCGACGGAGGGCGGATGTGGTATCGGCCATAGGCAGATCGAACTGATTAAATTAGGTCAACAGAGGCCTTGTTTGGACTTAATGCATCGGATGCGCATGACTGCACGCTGTATCCCTGCTATCCAAGACGAGTGAGGCGCAGGGCACCAGATGAATATAAAACACCGTTCGACAACAATCGTCACTCGATGGACCTGCTTCACTGGTCGTCGGTCCTTCCGCTGGAAACAATGCCACTCCTCCATTCCCTCGTATCAGATGGAGTGTCAGTGTTGCGTGACGCCATCGGAAAGTCATTAGCGTGGCGTTTAATTATCATAGACGGTAATTGCGTCTCGTTAGAAGCAGCCGACGTTGACCAAGTAATAGAACTGCCGTAAATCTGAGCCAGACCTCAGTCGTAGGATGTGGGATGGATGCTCTGTGACGTCATCGCTCATTGTTATGCAAATGAGGTGGGGTGAGGGGAGTAATAGCTGTCACTCTCTGTCTGTCTGTCTCCCCGCATGTCTGCTTATTTGTCTGTTTCTCTCCTCTCCTCTCCTCTTGTCTCATCTCCTCTCCTCTTCTCTGTCCCCTCCTTTATTCTCTCCTCTATCCTCTCCTCTATTCTCTCCTCTTGTCTCCTGTCGTCTCTTCTTCCTCCTCTCCTCTCCTCTCCTCTCCTATCCTCTCCTATCCTCTATCCTCTCCTCTTGTCTCCTCTCGTCTCTTCTCCTCTTGTCTCCTCTCGTCTCTTCTCCTCTTGTCTCCTCTCGTCTCTTCTCCTCTTGTCTCCTCTCGTCTCTTCTCCTCTTGTCTCCTCTCGTCTCTTCTCCTCTTGTCTCCTCTCGTCTCTTCTCCTCTTGTCTCCTCTCGTCTCTTCTCCTCTTGTCTCCTCTCCTTATATGTGACCATGCCTAGCATTCCTCTTCTGTCCGCTCTCTCTTTCTCTGTCTGTGTGCCTGGCTGTCTTATAGTATGTCTGTCTGTCCGTTTATCTATCTGTCCGCCTTTGCATGTACATATAAGTATTAAAGTAACATTTCAATTAATATTTCCCAGACAAGGATGAAGAACGTCCGTAAACAAACAGCATTTCTCGATCTCGGCATACGACGGACCCTTGTGGCCCCATATGGGTCCCGTCAAATCCTTATGGGCGTGCTGCCAAGGGTTGGAACGAGCGATGGTATACGGTGGCATACCATCTGTCAGCCATTCGAAAGGCACTTGCAGCTGAAGCCCATAATATTCCTGGTCTTAAGAGGAACATAAGGATCAGCCAACAGCAGAAGCAGCAGCTTATCAGTGCATGGAGATGCGTCTTTTGTTGTGTAGTCCAAATAAGTAGCTTCTGTACAAGAGTCGAGATACGGAGGCAGAAGAAGAAGAAGGAGAAGATGATAATGATGAGGGGTGGGGTGGCTGGGATTGTTCTCTCCAAGGAGTGTAGATAGCGATGGAGAGAGGATGGATGGTAAGGGAGGAGGAGGAGGAGGAAATGAGGAAGCATGGATATGAGGGAGAAAAGAGGATAAGAAATAGAATGAGAGGAAGCAGGAGAAAGAAGAGGAGGAGAGTGAAGATGGGAAGGAAGAGGAAGAGCTGGAGGATTTGTAGGTCGATGTGGATGGTCTGATCGTTGCTGTCTGCCGCGTATAGGTCTCTGAAGACGAAAGATTCTGCCCTACAATTGCGATTCATCGCTCAACCAAAGAAGATGAGGAGAAAACTGGGGTGGAGAAGGGTGAGCATTATAAGGACAGGAGGAGGAGGAGGGAGATGCGGGGAGAGGTGAAGTAAAGAAGGATAAAGATCAGGAAGAGGAAGTGGAGGATGACACAAAGTATGGCATAAGAACAAGAGCAGTAAGAACAAGAAGAGGAGCAGAAAGTGAGCAAGAGCAATAAGGACACGAGGTACAAGAATCAGAAGATGAGGTGGAGAACATTGGAGATGGAAGAGATGGAAGAGACGGTATATAGATGGAAGAGATGGTGGACGATGAGAGTAAAGAACATGAGGAAAAGGGCGAAGAAGACGAAGTTGCAAAAGAAGAACAAAAGTATACAGAAGAGAACAAGAACGGGATTGAGGAGAAAAAGAAGAACAACAAGAGAACAATAGGAAGAAGTAGAAGAGGAACAACAAGAAGACCAAAAGGTGCAAGAAGAAGAATAAGAAGCAAATGAGGAACAGAACAGGCAGAAGAACAAGAATATTCGCGTAAACTAACTTGAGTGTCAAAATAAAAAAAAAACCAACGATGAGATTAATGGCAGCAAAGGCGATGAAGAAAACGAACTGACAGAAGATGACACAGAGTGGGTGAGAGAATGCAAAAGAGACGGACGAAGAAAACGACATGGGAGGGCAACACCTTATCACAGACCGCGAAGCGATAGATGTTTACAGGATCATTCTGATGGTTCATTTGCACTTAGCGAAAACACTCCGTTCTATCTCGCTCGTTCCCTTATAAACAGTTGCCATGCAACACCCAAATATACACCTACGACGCATGTAGTCCATCTCGCCGACGGGAATTGAGGAGGGAGGGAGACAGAAGAGCCGTGTGGGTGGCCAACGAATCGTCTGGATCGGCAAAGTAGTCCGACTTAATGGACGAGAGATGCGATTCATATGTTTTTAGTTTACGGACTCATTCCACCAATATGTTTTTATATACACCAGTGGAACATCATGAGCGCCGCCTGGCGAACTCAACTGTAATGAGCACATTGACTGTACACTGTTCCTAAGAAGATTATTCATTCATTGCAAAGATTTGTTTAGCGCCTATTCAAGATTACTATTCAGGAAGAGCGCGAATAAAAATAAAAGTCAGAGTGAACCATGGGAGCAGAAGCAACGCCAACGGGAACCTGTTCCACGTTGAGGGAGAGGACCGGGTCACCCACTGGAATGAAGCGGTGGGTAGTGAGTGGGTTGGTCAATGGTATGATTCGGCAGCGAGGGAGAAGGCTAGTCAACGCCTCTGAATGCTGAGGCAAGATAGATGAAGAAGTCACTACTCTCTTTACTAGTCCGTCCAATTGACCTCTGTCGATCACTCACTCAAGGATCGACCTTTAACCAATTCATTTTCTTATTCTTCCTCATCCTCATTCTCTAATTATCATCACTCTCCGCCATACTTAACATTCCTTCTCTTTACCATTGTATGCCCTCCATTTCCCAACTGTGCCTCCCAATTCTTCCACCTCTTGTCTTGCTCCTCCTTCTCCACTCATTCCTCCTCTTTCCTCCTCTCCAGTCCTCTTGCCTCATTCTTCTCCTCCTCTTTCTCCTCTTTCCCTACTCTTCCATCTTCTCCCTTCCTCTTCCCTCGCTCCTCTTCTTCTTTCCTATTCTCTCATATCCTCCCACCTCGTTCCTCTAAACCCCTTCTTCGTCCTCCTTATTCTTATATCCCACCTTCTTCTCTCGTTCCTCTACATCTCTCCCCCTCCTCCCTCCTCTCCCCTCCCTCCTCCCTCTCTTCCTCCTCTTCCTCCTCCTCCTCCTTCTGCTTTGATTTTTTGTTCTCTGATTAATTGCGTCTCTCTCACTACCTGCCCTGGTCAAACAGACAGAAGAGACTGCCTCCCCCTATTCCCAATCCACCATCGACAGATCATCTCTCCTCCGCTGGCAACGTGAAAGAGAGAGAGAGACAGAGACAGAGACAGAGACAGACAGACAGAGACAGAGAGACAGACAGACAGACAGAGACAGAGAGAGAGAGTGCTAACTCCCTCTGGTGGCCAACAAACACGCGATAATTACACTACGATTCACACACAAACTTAGGATCGTTAGGCGAAGAAGATCGCCGCTTACGTTGTATGATCTCATCCACCCATCAATCTATCCATCCATCCATCCATCCATCCATCCGTCCGTCCATCCATCCATCCATCAATTCATCCATTCATCCATTCATCCGTCCATCCAGTAATCCATCTATTCAGTCACTCATCTATTCTCCTGAGTGTCTAGTGCATACAGTCTCGTCTCCATCCGCACAAACCGTGTCTGGTTAACTCAGAGAATCCGAAGGGAGGAAGACGTAGAGAGCCAGATACATTGACAGAGAGATAGTGGCAAAGACAAAGACGGGCAGAGACAGATAAACTGAGAGAAAAGCAGACACAAAGAGAGACGAAGGGAAAGGGAGAGAGAGAAAACCAGAGACAGACAGACAGGGATATAGCTTCTCCAAGTGGCACTTACTCCACACTCCAACGAGCGTGACACAAGAGGAATAGAAAGCCGAGTCAGAGAGGCAGAGGTACATTGAACAAAGCATACAGACGAACCGAAGGAGAGGAAGAGGGGGAGAGAGAGACATACAGACGAAGAGAAGGAGAGAGAGAGAGAGAGAGAGAGAGAGAGAGAGAGAGAGAGAGAGAGAGAGAGAGAGAGAGAGAGAGAGAGAGAGAGAGGAGGGGTCGTGGGAGGGAGAGAGAGCCACAAGTGGGCTCAAGATGAGCTCAAGTGGTCATCTCTTCAACTGCAGCAGCAGCAGCAGGACCAGCCTTGGCATCGGCAAGAGCATCCCTGGCGTCAGGCAATCTTAATGGCAATTAAGGGACGTGATAAGCAGAGGAGCCGCCGAGAATAGCAGCAACAGCTCCAGTGAGAATCACCCAAAGGAAATAAAACTCAACAACCTATGATCTCTTCTCCCCATATTTATATATATATAAATAATTATATATATATATATATATATATAAATAATTATATATATGTAATATGTATATAAAAATCCCTCTAAGACACAAAAAGGCCTTCTCAGATTTGTAGGTTTGATTCAAGACCTAAATGGCCTAGATGTTTGAAAATGAAATTATAATATCCCTGCTGAGCTTAGCTCTCGAAGTTCCATGTGAATGAAGAATCGTCAAGGAAGGTGATGAAGATGGCAGGAAATGTGAAGCTGTTTCCCATTTATCCATCGTTCACGTTTCGTCGATTCACAATCAGAGAAATTTAAATTTCAAAACTCATTCATTTGCGATTAGGATTAGTTGCTGGAATGTAGCTCAGTCGGAAGTGGCTTTGAACCCAGGTAACAGAGAAGCAACCTGTTCCAGTTCCATCCAAATACTTCGCAGTGATCGAGTTTTCGTGCTGGCGAATTGCAGTAGAGACACCTTGCGAGTCATTTGGTACAATTGTCTCCTGGCGAATATAAATAAATGGTATTCCTTATTTAGCTGATGTCAATTCTATTCTATTCTATTTTATTCTATTTATTCTGTTCAATTCTATTCTATTCTATTCTATTTTATTCTATTCTATTTTATTCTATTCTATTTTATTCTATTTATTCTGTTCAAGTCTATTCAATTCTTTTCTACAAGGAAACAAGAAAACGTGAAGGTAGTTCAGATTCGCTCTTTGCATTTTATGGTGTTTAACCTAAGCGTCTACATCCAACAATTTCTAAGATTCCCTTAATCGTAATAGTCTTAGAACGCTAACGAGCCAGGATAATTATCACCTTTGGACATATGTCCTCTGATACAAGCTGGTCTTTTGACGCCGCTTTTATTTGGCGCTAGCCTTTTTTTGATATCCAGGACTACATTTGATCTGTCCCCCCCTTATTAGTGGCGAGTTTTTAATCGGGTTCCCACCCTCATCCCTTCGTTGCCTGAAGACTTTCTTGTTTCCACGGGGCTGTCACGCTGAGAGCTCTTCTGCATAACTAGTGCTGAAGGAAGCGTTATATAAATTATCAGATACGATACGATAAGATGCGATACAATACATTTTAAAGTTAGTCGTGTCAGATAGTCGTATGGTGGCGCGCATTCACAGGCATTATTGTGTCATTGAGCGTAGATTCCGTGTTGAATCAATGCCGAGGCGGAACAGCCCGTTGGGAACAAAAATGGCGTCCTGTGACAACCCGGAGACCACGGTAAACGACGACGCTTCCAGGTATAGCAAACAAGTTTTAAAGTCTTTCTGATTTGGCTTTGGTGTATTAGTTGGAGTCGCAATCCCTGTATTTCTTCGATCAGTTTTTTAATTTTTCATGGCCGTTTGGCTGGCGTACGTTTGAAGGCGTTTAGTAGAGAACATATGGACGGATACCTCATTCGGTGTCTGCTCCGAGTTTGTGATTAGCGACTAAAGTTAGCGACTATGTTATTTTCTTGATGAGGTTGAGCTGAGCAAGGAATTACATTTAAATCATCATTGGGCTTATGTATATTAAATATTGGTTTTGACTTTTCGGTTAAACTCTGCCAATCATCTTCGTCATCCAACCATAACCGGACGATTCCCTATAATTATTTGAATCCTCCACATCTAGCGACTCATCATGTTGTCTTAAACCCTCATCCCTGCATCACTAGTCTAATACTCTAACCAGTTAGCTACCATCTATGTCCCTCTGCCTGCTCATGCCATTTCCTTATCTCTATACCTCATATATTTAATGCCTGTAACATAAATAGTGTAGTGGTACATTTTGCGGTCATTTCGTAGCCTACCTTCACGTCCGTGCTGGAGTTGAATACGCTTTTGAGTAGTTACCTTGAAAGGTACTATATAAATTCTTGAATGAATGGAAATTTTAGATAGCTGCCTTTAGTGTGAGCACAACAAGATTATTGTCTAAATTTTAAGAGTTGCAGGTATCCTCAAAGTCAATTAAAATTTTTAATTGTAAATTTGTTACGCATTAATTTAAGATGAGGGTGAATAGATACTAGCAGAGTAGTTTTGAGCAGACACATGAATGGAAAAACCTATTTGAAGTACACTTAGGAGTGAGTTTTAAGTTGAGTGCAAAATTGCTCAAGGAGAACAGTTTTGAGCAGGAATTTAGAAACCTTTTAAAGTGCATTAGGAGTTTTGAGTACAGGAGAGCTCTGGTGACGTTTGTCACCTGTCAGCATCTTCTGTCTCCTATAAATGCAGATTTATTTTTACAGCCATTTTATTACGTGACTGGGAGCGTAAAGATGGAGGAAATTTTTCTCCACGATTGTTACGTTGACAGTTTGATGACTCGCATTATGAATAAGTCGACAGTTTCGTGATTTGAGTTGAATACTTCTAAGCGGTTTCAGTTCAATGGTTGAACACCAGATGGAGGCAGTTTCGACCCTTGGGCGTTGCTAGGAAGCATGTTTAGTTGCTATGGTCGCAGCCGGGAATTTTTTTCCCTTTTGCTGTGTGTGGGGAATGGTCCATAGTGTAGAGGTTAGTATACTGAACTTTCTTTCTTCTCTTCTTCTTCTGCTTCTCCTCTAAGGCTAGAAAAGGATTTGTGTGTTGTGTGTGTTCATGTGTGTGTGGTTCTTGATAGATGTTTACATGTATCTTTGTCTCCTTTCCATTCCTTTCTGCCATTCTCCTTTTCCTCTTTGTTCTCCCATCTTCTCCTCATTGTTTTCTATCATCTTCTCTTCTTTGCCCTCTTCCTTTTCCTCTTCCTTTTCCTCTTCCTTTTCCTCTTCCTTTTCCTCTTCCTTTTCCTCTTCCTTTTCCTCTTCCTTTTCCTCTTCCTTTTCCTCTTCCTTTTCCTCTTCCTTTTCCTCTTCCTTTTCCTCTTCCTTTTCCTCTTCCTTTTCCTCTTCCTTTTCCTCTTCCTTTTCCTCTTCCTTTTCCTCTTCCTTTTCCTCTTCCTTTTCCTCTTCCTTTTCCTCTTCCTTTTCCTCTTCCTTTTCCTCTTCCTTTTCCTCTTCCTTTTCCTCTTCCTTTTCCTCTTCCTTTTCCTCTTCCTTTTCCTCTTCCTTTTCCTCTTCCTTTTCCTCTTCCTTTTCCTCTTCCTTTTCCTCTTCCTTTTCCTCTTCCTTTTCCTTTTCTTGCACACCTTATTGTTACTTTAGCCCTTTGCGTTTGTCCACAGTTCATTCCTAAGGGCCTGTCTGTCTGTCTGTCTGTATGTCTGCCTGTTTGTTTGTCCGTCTGCCTGTCTACCTTGGAAAGATGCTTCACAATGAACCCCCACCCTGCCACCCTCTCTCTGCCTCAGCCGCAGAATCCCATTGTCATCATGTGCTCATTAACCTCATATTTGCCTGGGGCAATGTTGACCACTTCTCCATGCACACACACACACCTACACACGCACACACAGTGTTTACTAAGTATGCACAATAGGTAATTTATACATTTGTCACAATTTTATCTAATATAAGAATGTGTTATGGGGCTTTCAGCATAATTCATCCTTTTCTGTGTAATTCTGACAGGTATATTTTTGCTAAACGTTAGAGTTGAATATCCACTGTAGCATCCTCAGTTCTCCTCCTCGAATCCTCATCCAATTCCTCCTTTTTCGTCTACTTCCTTAATCCAGTTTTATCTTCCTCCTTCGGTTGTCATACTTTTGATGTGTTATCCTCCGTCATCCTCTTCCAAATCTTCCTCCTACTCATCTGTCCTACTCGTTGTTCTGCTACTCCTCATCCTCCATCCTCTTCAATGCCCTCGGTGCCTTGTAACGACTTTCCCGGTTGTGAGTGAGATAGCAATGGGAAGGGAAAAATGCGCTAAGCGGATCTCCTGCTCTCTCTCTGTGTCTCTGTTCCTTAGTGCTTCTGTCTCTCGCTCTCCCTGTATGGCTGCGGGATGGCCTGGGTATACTACATGTTTGCCACAATCGATATAGTTACTCACAGTGACCTTGCCTTGTGCTCTCCCCTCCTCTCCTATGTGGCTTAGTTATCACTGGCTCCTCTCAATTAGCAATGTTTCTCAGCTAGCTGTGCAGCTTTGCCTTGGAACCGGGAAATAATTACTTTGGGTTGGACCAGAGAATTGCATTTAATTGGAACAGAGGAATTATTACTCTGCATCTGATGGAAGAAATGCAGTTCCTTAGAACACAACAGTAATCACTTTGCCTTAGAACAGAAGAATGCGTTAGATTAGAACAGAAGAATTATTGCTTTACACTAGAACAGAGGAATACGTTAAGCTAGAACAGAGGACTTATTGTTTTGCATTGGAACAGAGGAATACGTTAAAGTAGAACAAGGGAATGTTTGCCTTATGTTGGAACAGTGGAATATATTATACTGGAATGGAAGAATTATTTCTTTACATTAGAACAGAGGATTATGTTAAACTAGAATGAGGCATTAATTAAATGGCATCAGAAATTAAGAATACACGATATTGGAGCAGAGTAATGTTTGCTTTGCATTAGAACAAGCATATGTTAAATTAGAATTAAGGAACAGAGAAAACTAGGAAGTAATTGTAACAGAGGAATTAATACAATAAAGTTAGAGATGTGAATGTAGTGAGAATTGAATTCATTGCAATTTGAGAGGATTGTGTAAACATCGGTGATTTCTATTAGTTGGGGCTGAAAAACAGGTGTCACCATTTCTGTTATGGCGAAGACGCGATATGAGGCCAAACGAGTGGTCTGAAATAGGTTTCTTTTAGGTCCATTTGCATTGACGTATATTTTGACCCTTCTGGGTGGGATAGTTGTGGATTGCTAGAACTTCAAGGGTCGTATTTTAGGTAACATACCGTAGGTTTGGGAGCATTAGCGGCCATTAGCCCTCTGAAGCTTTGAAGATGATGTTTGTTTGTTGTAAAAGATAGAGTTCCAAATGACAGACCGCATTTTGGCTCAAAGAAAAATTGCAATTGATTAGTTATTAGTTAGAAATGGAGGCGTTTTCTTGAAGTTTGGGGTTATGGCTGTCAAGAGGTATTTACTATTTAGGGGCCTTATAGGACCAGTCTAATGGAGAGTTGGTCAGGCTGTGGGCTAGAATATAATCAATGGCTTTATTGAGAAAAGGTAGTTTATCAAGGTGACGTCGGATGTTGAAATGCGGGGGCGATATGCACTCGCCTTTGACATGTAAGGGATAAGATAAGAAGTGTGGTCTTGTATACATCTATGTATCCGTTTGTATGTTAGTATGTGCACGTGTGCATTCTCTGTGGAGGGCCCTAGGGTTTGGAATGGTCTTTCTCTGGAGTTACTACACCTGTTCCCTAAATCGTATATAGTGATACTTTTTGTTGCCACTTTATTACTTACCTTTTTGACCGGGCTGGAGTTGGAAGCACTCTCGAGTAGTCGCGCTATATAATTTTCTTAATGAATGAATGAAATTTAGTTGCCTAGTGCTGTGGATGAATTATTGGGTGGAAAGTTTTTGGAGAATCAGACGAGAAAGAAAATATGACGACGGCTTGTTGATAAATGATGACACTGAGGAATGAGAATGGAGGTTAAATACTATCACTGGCCAGATAAGAATTGCACATCCGTGTTTCATACTTTGGGAATTTTGGCAATACTCCAGATCATTTGGGGTAATTAACTACAAAGAATAAATAATAATAATTATTTGTAACAATGACTATGAGCAAACAAGGCCATTGTCATTTCGTGGATTGAATTATGAAAATTTCTCTTTCCCAAACTGATGGATTGGATACTTTGTCTTGTTAATCCATCTGACATCATGTTCTGAGCTGATAATTTGCTGTAAGCGTGAGTGAGTAGTTCCGTTAGGGGAAGTAGAATTCCTGGTTTGCAGAGCCTAAGTTCTGTTCTGGTCTTTGATCGTCTGAGTTCATACAGGAAGTAGATTGAATTATTTCGGTTGAGGAGTGGTATTGATTATATGTTCCGTCGAGATAAGGTCTTCAGATTAACTGTGGTATTCACTCACTCGAATGAATGAATCCATGCAGGTGAGGTAAGATACTTATTAAATTGAGATACAGATTTTCTTGTATTTATTCAGGTGAGGTATTATTACATTTTCATTTCTTTGGGGAATGCTCCATCTGATAGGTTTATGCACTTGAAATGAATCAATTGGAATTAGGCTTACTAATGATTAAAAAAAATAATTAATCAATTAATCTAAAGAAATACTTTGATTGATTGATTATAAATTGGATTAGTTTGGTATCTGTTATAAAATGTATAACACGAACAACCGTTAAAAATGTAGCCATTGAGTCAGTTACTACTTTCTTTCTTCCAATTTACTTCAATTTGATCAGTTTGTGATTATTATCTGATAGCTTAGGTTCGTTACTCATGATAGGAAGAATATAATGCATGGATTCGCCAACTATATCAAGAAAATGTGTAAAGATGTGCTTCCCCATGTTTGGTGCCAAATCTGACTCACTTACCCTCCACATTTGGGTATAACCGTGTAGACAATTTACGCGGAGTATGTGGATGCACTATTTGCCAGATCCGAATATGAACCGAATGGTAGTGGCACCGAGTATCATCCACAGGCAGATCTTAAAATTTTAGAATTTTGTCACTTTAGCAGTTTTGCGTACTGAGAAATTAGCCAAATAAATATTTGTGCCTGTAATAGCTACTAATAAGGCTTAAAATTTTTAATTTTCGTTTTTAGATTTTTAAATGTTTATAAAAAAAATTATTGAACTTAAATTTTTGTAAACTATTTGTGTGTGTAATATTTGCCGAGGCGAATACTTCCGAGTAGTCCCCAAAACGGGATATTCTACCGAGGCGAAGTCTGAAGCGATTTCCGTTAATGCCCTACTATGATACTAGCAATTATCTTAATTGTAGAATTTAAATTGCTTCACTTTATCATATTTCGTCCTATTGTTTAACCCAGATTGGGCCGTTTGATATCATGAAATAAGTATAAAGCTATTCGAACAAGCCGATATTAATCAATTAATTTTTCACCATTAGTGGATTTATTAATTGTTAAAATGTGCAGCCCTAAATGATTGAGCAGGATATCACTTTTAAAGTTTTCAACACCATCGATCATTATCAATTTAAGGCTGTGGTGCTTAATAAATGCAGATGGAATGCATTAAATTGGAATAGATGTTCTTTACATTAGAACAGAGGACTACATTGAATTAGAACAGATTTATGATGTCTGTGCATTGGAACAGAGGAATGCACTTCATTGGAATGAAGGATTACATTAATTAAGAACAAAAGTATCATTTCTTTAGATTAGAATAGAGGAAAACAGAAAATTAGAACAGATAAATGATATCCTTACATTGGAACAGAGGAATGCATTTAATTAGAACATAAGAATAATTTGAATTATATAACAGAAGAATTTCTTTACAAATGGAACAGAGGAATGCATTTAATTGCATGAAAATAATGCTAGTAACTACCTCTTATTTTATCATAGAGTGGCTAAACCATAGATAATATGCTGTAACTGCAAAATCATTTCATACCATAAACAACATAAAATTATTTCTTTCAAAACCTTCGAGCAATGATTGATATTTGTCCAATGTTACACTGATCGGATATTTAGCACTGCATTTCATTCTTTTCTGTCGATTCTAATGTTTTTTTGGGAGGGCGTAGAGTAGTGAATAAACCATTAGCGTGCAGTGCATTGGATGTGGTTAACTAGGCCTTCTTTCGCTAGGCGGCGGCTTTGGTTAAATTTGATGTATAACGTCTTGCATGGCTAAGACAGTTGAATTCGACTCCTGTAATAGCTTGTCATCACCATTCGTTCGTAATGTACTTGTAATTATATTGTGGTTTGTCAGCCATGTCAAATTCAACTGTCTTAGCCATGAAATTAAACAAAGATATAATTGTTATAGAATATTTAACTGTCTAAAAAATATTTACCCTGACCTTGATTGGTTGAATGATCGATTGGTTGCTCAATGAGTGCTTGATCGATATGTAGATTGATAATTGATAACTTGATTGCAATCGTTGGTCAATCAGTAAATGGATCATTAGATGGATTGAACACTTGACTGATGGTTGATTGATTGATCATTGAATTGATTTGTTCATTGATCATCCGCTGATCTATATATAGATCATTGGTCGATCAGTGGATGGATCATTGTTTGATTTCTATATGGATGGTTCGATGGAGGATCAACACTTGATCGGATGTATCGATCATGGATCATTGGTTGACTGATGGATAGACTCACAGATGGATCCACGACTGATCATTGGATCGATGGAAAGATACTGAGGGGATGGATCGAGTGAGGAGTGACTTTGGGATTGGGATGGAAACAATTTGGACAAGTAAGATCATAACTGCTAAACAAAGCAATACTCTCTTCATATTGTGTGTGTGTTTGTTTGGCTTTGTGAGTTCTTCTGTGTGTGTGTGTGTGTGTTTGTGTGTGTGTGTGTGTGTTTGTGTGTGTGTGTGTGTGTGTTTGTGTGTGTGTGTGTGTGTGTGTGTGTGTGTGTGTGTGTGTGTGTGTGTGTGTATGTGTGTTGGAGCTATGGACACTTCTGTGCTTGCATGTATTTTGCCCAAAGGACTTTGCTGAAGAACTTGCCTAAATGGCGGCGGCGTCGGTGGCGGCGGCGGCGTCTGCCCATTGCCCTTGAGGCCTATATGGGTTTGGACCTGCTTGACTGCCTGCCTACTGCTGAGTAATAGGGGAGTATTGATATGCGACGACGTAGGCCCTGTATATATTATGTACAATAGCAAACAGGTCATTGTGATTTCAAGAGTCCTTCTGGCCTATGCCCGACCGACCGGCCGCTTTTCGAATAGCTCTCTGTCTCTCTCTCTGTCTGTCTGTCTGTCTGTCTGTTTGTCTGTTTGTCTGTCTGTCTATTGCTGACGGTAGCTTGGCCCAATTCCCAGTTCAAATGCCTCCCTTATCGAGGATTTCAATTTCGACAGTCAAGTCCCTACATGCGTTGCCTTTGCTCCCATAGTGATAGGCCTCGTAGGCAGCTAAGGCCTTGTCTCTTGGACTCCTCCTGTCTGTCCCTGTCCGTGTGTCCCTAGTCCCTGTCCCGCGTCTGCCTGCCTCCCTCTGCCCCGCACCGCCCATTCTCGTTTACAAGCGGCGGTGGCGGTGGCGGTGCGCTGAACACGGGCCGCCGGACTTTAAACCCAGAAGCGAGTCATGTCCTTCTATCATGGATATATTATAAGAAAAAGGATCAGATCGTTCCTACTTTTCGCCTGGCTTCGACCTAACTACACGCCTCCTCTTCCTGCTGCTGCTGCTGCTGCTGCGTCCTCCTTGTCTCCAATCGTCGGTCGTCGTCTACCTGTTGCAACTGCCCGCTTGCCCGTCCATCAGGTTCACGCCACGGTAAGATTTCCGATAACAGTTCAGTTGGATTGGCGATGGAGAGAGAAAGAGAGAGAGAGAGAGGCTCTAGTGGTTGCAATTGTAGAATTATGAGATCACAGGTGTATGTCTGTCTGTCTGTCTGTCTGTATGTCTGCCTGTCTTCCTGGTTGGTTGGCTATGGTATGTCATTTAAAGCTGTGTGTATATGGTTTGTGGGTGTTTGCTTAGGTGTGTGACAGTACTTGCAGTTGTATTGCGTGGAATGGTAAAAGCATAAGCGAAATAGCAGAGGCCCTCTTCTCGTCCTCTCTCTCTGTCTGTCTGTCTGTCTGTCTCTGTCTGTCTGTCTCTGTCTGTCTGTCTGTCTCTTTCTGTTTGTCGTAAACATTTTAAAGGGGACCTGTTTTACATTAACGTATTATTACGTATTATATACATGTATATATATATAATATTGTATATATATATATATTGTATATATATATATATACTGTATATATATATATTGTATATATATATATTGTATATTTATATGTATATATATATTGTATATATATATATAATATTGTATATATATATGTATATATATATTGCCATCTAGATAGATGCATTTGTTGTGCTTACGTCCGCGCATACACGTTTTCACACGCATGGTGGGTAGGTTGTTCAATCGCCTAAGTAAGTAAGTAAGCAGCGATTTATATGTTGCATATGGTTGAGCGTAGATGGTCGCCGCAGTTGTTTAGTTGGTGGCAGATGACACTAGTTGTGTGTGTGTGTGTGTGTGTGTTGTCTGTGCCATTGCTGCTAATATCAACTGTCCTATTTGGCTATTTTCATCGAGTGCAGGGTTTAGTCCAATGGACCCGTCGCTAACAGAGTTTCAGGTCAAGAGGGTTTTATCTGCGGGGGAGGGGATAGGGGAGGGGGAGAGGGGGGCAGAGGAATCTCGAGCTGGGTGGGGGAGTTCAAATCGCTCAGCTTAGGCCTACTCATCTTTGATGGTGCTGGCTACTTCAGATTACCCTCCGGGTGAAGTGGTAAGGAATTAGTTTGTCCTTATTTCTGATTTTGGAATAAGGTGAGTCTGAGCTAGTCACCATTTTAAAGCTATTAATCCATCGTCTATTCCACTCATTTCATTGTACTCAACTGATCTGAATCATGTAAGGATTGTTGGGTAATTATTATGCTCTGACATCTGCGTTTCTTGACCATGCTTTCTGCCAGATACCTTTTCTTCTCGTTTGTCCTTCCCGCTGCTGGACTCCACCACCAGAGTAGACTTCCAGATAAAAATCAAAAACTCACTTCGTCAATGGATAACTGTTGGGCTGAGTGATAAAATTCCGATTTGTAATAGCAATTTACTTGTTTTTAATGAACTGTTCCACTGAAGCCTTGACACAACACAACAGGTCCATCTACTAGTCTATTTGGAATGGCCTACACTCTTTTCTTATGTGATAAGCTCGTGTCCTGGCTTACCTCTGTATCCTCTCTCTCTTAAAGCGTTTCTTTTATCCCTGGGGCATCCACGCTGAAAGCAAATTTAAACTGTCTATACTTCGAGATGCGCTATATAAATGTTCAAGTGTTCAGCAATTACGATTTAGTCCTCTTCAATGCAGAATGTGGAAAGGTGACTTTCAGGCTTCCAGTCTCTACTTTAAATTCCACATCTTAAACGGAGTCTTCAACGACTGTTTTTTCCCCGGAGTTGCAAATTGATAGTGGAATATGTTGCTCTCTATTTGGAAGACAATCGAAGATTGTCTATTCATTCTATTCATTGCAATGTCCCACAGTAAATAAGTTTCTTCAATATCGTGTCACTCCTTGCGTCCTTGCTCTCGGCTGCTGAATTTCACTGGCAGGCTCCTTGTCTGTCGTTCATCTTGATAATGATTTCCGCCGGTTGATGATACAATCATGGCATACTCCGCTTTGTACTGCGGGCTGTTCAGTTTTGAATACCTACCGTCTGTCCACGTTTCTTCGTCTTTTGTCTCACATTTTTAACACACAGTTCATTGTTTCTCTTTTACAATATGCAGATGAGTTTTCCTTTAATTGGCAGAAAGTTGCATTATCCATTTAACGGTCTCTGAAAGATGTTGAAGGCGTCTTCACCTTTTCCTGTCGATAATAACAATAATGATGATGATGATAATGATGATAATGATGATAATAGTAATAGTGATGACAATAATGATGATAATAATGATGATTATTGTGCAATTACAGATTGTTAATTGCATTGTCGGTTGTTATATTTGGGAATTTTTATGGTCGTTGTCTTTTATTGAAAGGAATCCTTTGTAAAATGTTCACCCTGACTACTACACAGCCACTCAAGCTACTTAGTTTAGATGGATGAGAGGTTGATCCCACAAAAGCAGACGCATACAGAGAGCAAGAAAGAGAGCGACGAGCAGTGGGAGAGGAGAGAGAGAGAGAGAGAGAGAGAGAGAAGGGGATGTAGATGACATCTGTTAAGGATCAGCCATCCCAAATGATCCGAAGATCCAAGGTTCGGGACTAAAGGTTAAGAAGCGGACAGGATTGGAGCTGCAGCTGTCTTTAACAGACGTATTGTCTTAGTTCTTGGGTGGTAGATATAAGTGAGGAGGTGAATTGGTTAGAATGGTCGGCATGTAAAGGGAAAAACACGGGGAAAGTTCGATCCTCTGACAATGAGGTCGAAGGATGAAGAATTTTCCCACTACTTGTTCGTGCATTTTGGCTGGACTTTCCCAAGGGCATGGTTTCTAATTTCATAGCCGGAGTTTTGATTGGAATTAAACGCGGATTGAAGGCGTTTTTTTAACCGTGGTGCTATAGAAGTCTCAAGATTAGATTAGTGTCAGAAGTCGATGATTTGAAGATGAATTTTGTTTGCTGTAGTAGTAGCAGTTTCAGTTTAACGACGCTGTGTGATAACGAAGATCATTGACGTCGCCCTCCTTCTTTATCCAGGCTTGGGACTGGCACTGACAAAGTTCAAGCAATGCAAGGAGTTGAATTGGCTGACTATGAGGCGTGCAATTTGAATGCCAATGTAGACACGCATGAAAGAAGATGGACGCAGTGAGGGAAATGAGCAAAGGAAGCCAGAGGAAGTAATGTGCATGGGAGAGAGAGGAAGGAAGAGGGAGAAGGACGGAGAAGGACAAAGGCAGGTAGAACAGACGGACGGACGGCGAATGTTGGTTGAATAGTCGGTGTGCAGTCAGCCGTGTTGTTTGATGTGCGCAGGACCACAGGGAGAGAGAGAGACAGCCAGAGAGACAGACAGAGAGAGTGAGAGAGACAGATAGACAGAGACACAGACAGACAGAGAGAGAGAGAGCAATAACTCGAAGAGGAGGAGGAGGGGAAGCATTAGGAGGAGAAGCATTAGGAGGAAAAGGTAGGAAAGGCACGAGGGTAGGGTAGTGGAGGAACGAGAAGACAGCGCATGCGGTTGAGGAATCCGTGTGGGAGTGAGACTTGGCTGGAAGCCGTCCGTCATGTGATTCACTGGGTCCCCTCAAGCAGTGCTGCTATCCAACTAGCTTCCCATGACGCATACGGGTCTTTCCACTGCCCCATCACGGCCTCTCGACGTGCCAATGGACTCCCGGACCCCTTACCGCCTCCTCCTCCTCCTCCCCTCCACTCAGTCCTGAGTACCTGCATTCCTGCAGCGCAGGTAGAATTGTTAATTTTTAGTCGCTGAGGCGGCCTCCAGGTAGGCAGTCAATCAGGCACGGTTGGCTGGTTTCATCCCAACTAGGTAGGTCCCTGCGATGACGGTGTTCATGCCGGGATGGTACAGAGAGGGACAGGAGAGGGTGGCACAGGTGTAGCTGGGAGTAGCAGCACCTGTAACGTCTCTTTTATATACCCCGTTTGGTCATTAACATTCTACGCTAAACGAGGAAGGAATTTTTCTGCACTCTAGTTTTTAAGGGTCGAGTTAAGAAAACCTGTCGCCAGATAGTTATGACAGTTTCCTCCTCCCCTCCTCCTCCTCATATTCATCTTACTCATTATCCTCCTCCTCCTCCTCTTCATCCTCCTCCTCTTCATCCTCCTCTTCTTCCTCCTCCTCCTCCTCTTCCTCCTCCTCCTCCTCTTCCTCCTCCTCCTCCTCCTCTTCATCCTCCTCCTCTTCATCATCCTCCTCCTCCTCTTCCTCCTCCTCTTCCTCCTCCTCTTCCTCCTCCTCTTCCTCCTCCTCCTTCTCCTCTTCATCCTCCTCCTCTTCATCCTCCTCCTCTTCATCCTCCTCCTCTTCATCCTCCTCCTCCTCCTCCTCCTCTTCCTCCTCCTCCTCCTCTTCCTCCCCCTCCCCCTCTTCCTCCTCTTCCTCCTCCTCCTCCTCTTTCTCCTCCTCTTCATCCTCCTCCTCTTCATCCTCCTCCTCTTCATCCTCCTCCTCCTCTTCATCCTCCTCCTCCTCTTCCTCCTCCTCCTCTTCCTCCTCCTCCTCTTCCTCCTCCTCTTCCTCCTCCTCCTTCTCCTCTTCATCCTCCTCCTCCTCCTCTTCATCCTCCTCCTCCTCCTCTTCCTCCTCCTCCTCCTCTTCCTCCCCCTCCCCCTCTTCCTCCTCTTCCTCCTCCTCCTCCTCTTTCTCCTCCTCTTCATCCTCCTCCTCTTCATCCTCCTCCTCTTCATCCTCCTCCTCCTCTTCCTCCTCCTCTTCCTCCTCCTCCTTCTCCTCTTCATCCTCCTCCTCTTCATCCTCCTCCTCTTCATTCTCCTCCTCTTCATCCTCCTCCTCTTCAGAGATTTGAGTAAAAATGGTTTGACTGTGGTTATCAATGAATTGATTTCTTTGTCGTTTTGTGGTGCTTTGGGAGTGTTGTATACGACGAGCACTCTCACTATTAATAGTTGATAGTCTTCTTCGACATTCTACATGGATCGTGATTTTTGATGACCAGTTCACTGTAGAGGAATGTGATGTGATGTGGTCGGTGTTATGATAAAATCGCTAAGTCATTGAATGGTAATAATAATTTTCGTTTAATATCAAAGTGACAAACCACACGCAGTATGATCACAAACGTAGCGTGAACGACTGATGACAGGTTATTACAAGACTTGAATTTAACTGTCGGCAGTCCTGCAAGGCGCTCATTACGATATGCGTCTAATTTAGCCGCCGCCGCCGGGCGAAAGAAGGACTGATCTATATTTCGAGGGTATGGGAATCGAACTCTGTTCCGTTTCTTTACTGATTAGATATAGGCGACTTTATTTGTTGCACTCCAGGAAAAGGTAAAAAGTCCTAACGTTTTCGTGGGAGATCACCTTGACAGGATGACGCGTCGTAATGAGAACATCTTTTTTGTGTATCACACGCCTGTCAGTTTAGGATGGATGGAAATTGACAGAGATATGTATTAGATGGTGCTATATAAATTCTTCAACGAATGAATAAACCTTGAACGATGTCGGGAATATTGAAGTGCTGCTCTCAGCGTCGATAGCAACAGAGAAGACGGAAGTAGGAAGAAAGGAGTTTGAGAACGGAATTGCCGGGTTCTTATAGCTCTACCCTTCAAGGGGAATCGTAGGTGTATGCTAGGGCGAAACGGGCGGATCTTAGCCAACGAGGGAACCTTATAGCCATAGAGGGAACCTTACAGACAAAGAGCGAACCTTAGCCAACGAAGGGAAATTATCTAACAAGCCATTTCTGATCTTTCTGAACAGAAACAATGTAGGAAGCGGGTGTGAGGTCTAGAGTCACGTGAATTTTCGTCAGCATTGTTACAGTTTCTGGAAGGAATAAAAAGGTGCGGGTTAAGGTATAATATAAGAAGGCGGAACAGCAGTGTGGCTGATTGATGAGGGTGCTTGCATTGCAGGCGTAATTCGAAGAGTAAGGATTCGCTGTTAGCGCCAGCTATGGATGCTTCAGTTAGCATCGCTTACTAAACGCGTTCATGTTTATGTGAAACTTAAAACGATAATGACTGTAAAATTGTGAGGGGTGAGTAATGAGTTGGATGATGTTGGTTAAAGGGAGCCTAAACTAATATCAGTTGAAGAACGAGTAACCTAATTGGCGCTTGTCGGCAGAAGAGAGAGAAAATGTGATGCTTTAATGTCTAGTTGACGTGAACTTAATACTTAGATTGACGGTTGACGCTCTATTGTGTAAAACCGTTGACGTGAATAAATCGTGATTTTATACTCGGTGCGATTTGTTCGGTCTTCTGCGGAACAGCCAACCTTTGCAACAGGATCTGAAGGTACTTCGCTCTTTCATACATGTATGATTGTCAGTTACGCGGACTGAGAATTGAGTTACTAAGCTTTCATTCTGCTCCTTTATCCAGGCTTGGCACTCTGGCAGCGCCAGTCCAAAGCTTGGATAAAGGAGAAGGCGACGTTGATGATCTCTGTTACCACACGGTGTCGTTAAATTGAAACTGCTAATAAAATAATAAATCCCGTACTTGGATAAAGTAGGAGGGCAACGCCAATGGTCTCTGTTATGAGTGTCATTAAACTGAAATTAGTACTAAACAGTAACTCCGCCACTGTGCGTGCTGTGGTAGTGCCAGTCCCAAGTAGTCTGGATATTAGATAGAAGGGCGACGCCAATGATCTTTCTTATCACACAGCATCGTTAAGCTGAAACTGCTCCGTCTTAAGGTCTGCCTCATGTTAAATGACGATTAGGGTTTTGTCATAAAAGTCTTTCCGTTAATAATTTAGGAAAGTTTGTTGCTGAAAATGGAGAAGTGTAAACGTCATTCGTTGGCGCTGACAGCCCACTCTGGACTTAGATAATTGGATGCCACTGAAAGAGGAAGGAGGCATCCAGTTCTGCCTGTCCTTGCAGAAGAGGTCACGAGACTTCTTGCCTGGCCTCCGACGAAACCCCGAAGTCCCTCAGGGGCCAAGGCCAGGAAAAATGGGGTCTAAGTATGACGATGCCAATGTCCATCAGTAGCAGAGGCCTTGGTGAGCGGATGCCTTGCCTCTCTATCCGATGTCAATTTTCTTTGTAGCATAAGGAACCGAGGTAGGTCAGTCCTCCTCTGACTAAGTCCAATTGTCTACCATTTTATCTGTCTTGTCTCCTTTTCTGTCTGTCTCTGCGTGTCTACGTGCCTGTCTGTCTCACTGTCTGTGTCTCTGTCTCGTTTTCCTGTGTCCATCACAAAGGGTATATCTTTATTCTATTCTTCGCCCCGTTGACGCTCACCATTCATCAACCACCCCTTGGCCTTGTCTACCCCTATTCTCCGTTGTTGATGAACGAGGACAGAAGCATCACCCTTCCTCTATCCTCCTATCCGCCATCGTTACCTCCTTCCACCCCACTCCTTTCCTCTCCCCTGAGACAGCCGACTCTTTAACCTCGTCTGGAAAAACCAGGGTTACTTGATCCATCGGGAACAAAAGGGTTTTGCCTACGTCCGATTGGCTGCTGGGGTGTCTTGAAGCCCTCAACATCCGATCTATGGACCCCGGTTACAAGGTCCAGCGCCGCTCTTAAACCCTTCTCACCCCTTTTCAAACTGGCCGCCTCTCTCTGTCAGTCTGTCTGCCTGTCTCTCTTTCTGTCTCTGTATCTCTCTCACGGGTTGAGTCGATAGATGTTCGCACATACTTACAAACATGCGTGTATAGTTGTATACACGAATACAGATGTGTGTGTGTGTGTGTGTGTGCGTGCTCATAGGTCTACGTACTTGCATAGACACCCAAATTCTTACATACCCACATACATGCATATATCCTCAATTCACATATTATGTTCAGGTGTACACGCGCATGAATAGTTGGCCAATGAATTCTTCGACTGTCGTCTGGTCTCCCAACTTGTGACAACTTCTAGAGATACAGTCAAGCACACACAGACTGACTGACAGGTAGATAGATAGTAATGTAAAGAGGTTCAGAAAAGGCGCTACGCGACCACCCATGCACTCTGCCGCATTAATTACTGTGGATTTTTATTTAATTGCGCTTGATCGGGTCGTCGAGTTAAGGGTCCGATCGATAAGACTGTAATGTGAGGTTGAAGAGGAACTTTCCAACGACGACGACGCTACCACTTGGGAGCGGCGCTATTATGCAGATCAATGTAAATGTTTGTACTCGTCCAAGGTGCAATCCCGATAGGAGTATCGCTCGGTCGGTCGATCGGTGGGTCGGCCGGGCTAAGGCAGGACTCTGGTTGTGGCTCCTGCCCGCCCAATCGTTCAGCGTTGACACCTCTTAGGGTGCAAAGGGCGTTGCTGGTCGGCAGATCGCCTGCTTTCTTCGTCTGGCTTAATTAGAGCTGATCGAGCGAGAGTTACGGGTGTCTTCCTAGATGGGTGACTGATATCGACGATATGTGCTGCTTCCTCTTCTGGTTTCGGGTTGCCCCCGATTGATGAGCAGGTGGGTGGTTGGTGATCTCTTGGAGCGGATCGCCCTTCTCCGTGAAACTGGAGTCTACGGCGAAAGAGAGCGGGGTTAAGGGTTGCAGCATAACCGGTTTTTCTAGATGCGCCTAGTATCAGAGGGAGGGAGGGGTGAACAGGAAATGGAAATCGAGTAGGGTGGAGGAAGTGGGAGCGAGAGAGAGTGAGGAAGTTGGAGGCAGAGGTAGCGAGTAGGTGGGAGAGGGAGGGAATAGGAGGCAGAGGTAGCGAATAGGAGGGAGAGGGAGGGAATAGGAGGCAGAGGTAGCGAATAGGAGGGAGAGGGAGGGAATAGGAGGCAGAGGTAACGAATAGGAGGGAGAGGGAGGGAATAGGAGGCAGAGGTAGCGAGTAGGAAGCGAGCGGATCGAATGAGAGAAAGAAGGATCCAGTAGGAGTTAGAGAAGTAAGTAGGATAGAAGGGAGCGAGTAGAAGACTGGTTGGTTGTATGAGCTTCGTACCTCTGACTGATTCTCGGGGTTTAGCTTGGGCCTTAGGGCACCATTCGCATCTTCTTCAATTGTTGTTCCACGGAATTGTTCAGTGAGATTCGTTTTCAAGGGACGGCTTTGACCTTGACGAAGTTGTCCTCGACCCTAGGTGTCACTTAGGGGTCAGTGTGAAAGTAACTAGTGATTGAATGATAAGAGGCGTGGGAGCAGACATCATTGATATATATATATATATATATATATATATATATAAATATATATATGAGAAAAGTGGAGCATCTGTGGGCGTTTGAAGGACGGGAACTGCTGACGCGTAGACGATTGTATGGGCAATGGGTAGGTCATCGAGATATACAGGTGGTCAGGCCCTCAGAGTGGAGACGCACTGACACACAAGCACACATACACACACACACACAGAGCGTTACAGGCAGTGTCAGACACGGTTACGGGCGCATACTGTAACAGGTGACCCGTAAATTATTGTGTGAAAGTGAGATACTGCGTGGAATACTGCCTGGTCATCAGTTAGTTGTGATTGAACAGAATTCAACAACTTAAATGTTTTGACTGTTTCATGCAGTAAACTAAAAATCAATTAAATAAATGCAATCGTTTTGACCGTTTCATGCAATAAACTAAAAATCAGTTAAATAAATGCAATCGTATCTGCTGGATGACTTTATTCGAAACTCAAAAGTGCTCACGGCCCTATTTTTGTGACACTATAAGTTAAAATGACACTTAACAACGTATCAGGCCAGAATAGTTATTCTGTGAGAGGCGCTATATAAATCTAGTAATATATTACATTATATACTACAGAGCTGCTATGGCGCTGAGCTAGTGTGAGTATTAGACTTGCTCAAGGTCCCGACAGGGTTACTCCCTTGAGAAGGAATTGATCCCGCTGCGTCTTACTAGTTAACGTTGTGATGATCAATTGGGAATTTACCATTTTAACATTAGACGCAACGGTTTTTCCTCTGGAACACCAGCTTCAAACTCGTCGTAGAAGTGTCTTAGGAATTCATGCAAAGTATCAGGCAATTACTTTATTAAATTTTTAATGACTGGTCATCTTTTGACTCTGACCGTCTTTTGACTCTGACCATCTTTTGACTCAGACCAACTTTTGCCTCTGGTCACCTTTTGCCTCTGACCATCTTTTGTCTCTGGTTACCTTTTGCCTCTGACCATCTTTTGTCTCTGGTCACCTTTTGCCTCTGACCATCTTTTGTCTCTGGTTACCTTTTGCCTCTGACCATCTGTTGTCTCTGGTTACCTTTTGCCTCTGACCATCTTTTGTCTCTGGTCACCTTTTGCCTCTGACCATCTTTTGTCTCTGGTTACCTTTTGACTGAGCCATCGTTTTGCTGGGATTCGTGTCGTTGTACACATTCGTTCGTTGATTTTGCGCTGTGATATATATATATATATGCTTCCTTCGTTTCATCAATATAATTTGGTAGTAGTACTGTAGTACGCATTCCTATCATGGAAGAGCGTAGCTTTCGAATGGTAAACTTGTGTCGGTTGTGGCATTGTTTTATCGGAACCCTCCGGCGTTTGGCCAGTTGCCCATCAAGACCTCTGGCTGGTGAAAGATATACTCACTCTGTGGCTGAATATTGGCGCACAACAGGGCAGGCAAGTATAGGCTGGCTTGCAGGTATGACATGCTTTGCCGGACTCATATGCGCATGCTAAGGCACAATCTGCCCAACCCACAGATGTCCACCAAGCTATGGACCAGCGTTGTGAAACAAGTAAATAGTCGGCAATTGGTGGACAATTGCAGAAGGAGGTGGATGACGACGAGGAGGAGGATGCTGGTGACGTTAATGATGCGGTCCGTGCAAACGTGTTACAGCTGCTGCTGCTGTCAGTGTAAGAATGGTTGCTATGCTACGTGAGATGCCTTCATGCAGGAAGATGCTTCTGTTATGGGGTGAGCACTTGTATACTTCTTGGTGATGGGGTTGAGAATCGTGGGGTGGGGTGGTGGATTGTCTGTACCATGAGGAATGGTCGATTCATTGGGAGTGCGGTGAATGCAAGCGATGTAATCAAGATGTTTATGTTATTCAGACGGAGGCATAGGACTTTTTGTTGTCATAAGTGACCGAAACACTGGGACTTTATCGGTTTTTACGAATATCTATCCAATTTACCAGCTGTAGAAACATCTTTTTTCACATCGCAACAGATGCAGTCATAATGTGACGGGTGGGGGAAGGCAGAGGTTTCTAGGTCCAGCAACCACCCAGGTCGAGCGTTGCGCGAACAACGGGAGCAGATAGATATCTGGCGAAAACAAGGTTCCAGTCTTTGAGATCCGGAGGAAACAAGATATGAACGATCAGAATTAAATTGATTCCATTTCTGAAGAGTCTTTTTTTAATCCATTTAATTAACTCTCCGTCGATGAGTTGTTGTTTTGACAAAATTCTGCCCTTTGACCCCATCGGGTTATGTTTTCGACCCAAGGACTTAGGATCTGCTCGGGCCCTGCTGTAGCCTGTAACCCTACAGGGAGGAGTTGAGTGATATGCTGACACCGTTTAATGGGGGTCGCAGCAGTCGGGCTGGAAAATATGGCCACACAGGCAGAGAAATGATGATCTTTTTATTAGGTACATCTCTCCAATTTATCTGAGGACCTCTGGTGGGAAATAGATCCTCTGGATGATAGCATCAACTGTTTTCCTGTTCTCATTAACAATCCTAACCACAGCCTTTTGTAATGTGTACGTATGTATGTATGACTGTATGTATGGTTGGATGTATGCATGTATGTATGTATTTATGTATGTATGTATGTATGTATGTATGTATGTATGTATGTATGTATGTATGAGGACACGTATAAAAGCGAATTTTGAGTAGCCCAGTAGAAGCGTGATTGGTCTAACTTCTCAAATGAGCCTCGACTGGGAAAAGCGATTCATCAACTTAACCCCAAACAGCTGCAGGGCAGTGGCATTTCTCACTCTTCGTCCTGTTTTAAAACTGGTTTTAAAACCAGTTGATCTAGCATGGCCTTCTGCTCATAGAATTTCGTCACTGACCTATCATATTATACACGGTGGTGCCAGTCCGAAGCATAGATAAAGGAGGAGAGCGACGCTCATCAACTTTGTTGACATGACTGTATCGTTAACGTTAAACAAGCGTGTAAGAATCGATAGCCGCATTTCGTAGCTTCCCTCCTGAAATCCATAGGAAACTATGATAAAGCTTTTGAGGCCATTGTCTGGCAGAAGATTATTATTTCCACCAGTTGCTACATGCGCCCTTCTCATTATAAATACATTAAATCGGATCGATATGCGTGTAGAGACTTAACGGATTTCATCCGCCATTGAAATTTTCTGCCGATCTGTGTCAACAGATGCATGCTGACCCAAGGGAAAGAGATCTAGTATTGCAGTTTCTCAGTATTGTTATTGTTAACAATTGTATCAGGATGGTGGAACATTTTCTAGTTAATACTATGCTCACGTGCTTAATTAATTTGAATTAATTAGAAGTAATTGTCAATTATGCACTTTGTTGCACGGTTTTTGTTCCTGGGTCGTTGTAGGTGTTGGAAAGAAACTTTTGTTCCCTTCAAAATTTGCTTTTTTGACGTGAATAATCATATTTTGAAGTCTTCCCATTTAACATAAAGTCAGCAAAATAACTTATGAATCAAAATTTGCATGCATTCACACATTACAGTTATTTAAAAATGACTTCAGATGATTTATGAGTGAATAGTTCTTCGAAATTTACGGTTGAGCTGTATGTAATTTCCGCCATCGAATGCTATCTTTGGTAGCGACGTTAAAAGTGAAATATAGCTTGGTGGAAGAGCTCGCCTTGTATTCTCGAGTACGCTCCCATTGTTTACAATGAAAGTTACGAACTCTCCAAGTCTTTGCTAACGTCACATACATTGGAATAAACACATTTTGATATTTCTTGTCACTAAATTAGAACTGTTGATCATAATGAAGGGAACTGATCTATGCATAGTGTAGACAATTTATTTAAAAGATCTTTTTTTAGTCCATTGGGATTTGAGGGCACGTGAACCTATGGAAGATAGCTACTAATGTACCAAACACGTCTGTGTACCCAGATAATGATGACATTATGACATATTAATGAACTGATAACATCTATCATAAACGTATTATAAGTGGACTCCTTGTTGGGCTAACTTTAGGAGCCATGGCAAACACGGTCTTACAATGGGGATTGTGTTTTAAGGAGGCCAAAGTCATTAGCTTAATTAGTTTCGTAATCTCCATATCTACATCAGAATTCTGGGTTTAGATAAGTCGGTTTTCCGTGAAATGTATATACAAAAGTTTTGGTAAAATTAGTTTGTGCCTTGGCTGCCTCTCGAACTACCACATGGACTGCAGTGGTCTACTTTTTACTTTGGGAGGAGTTGCCAAATCGGGAGTCGCACAGAAACTCGTGACAAGAAATTCTGTGGGAAGCTATCGAGTAATGGTTATCTGAAGCTGGGAGTTTTTTTATTACTGTGCCCTAGATGTTTAAACTCTGTCACATGACGTGAATTCCTTGATATCTTGTGAAGATATCAAGGAATACCATAGAAACTGCAGGAATCTGGTAGACTGCTTCTTCCGCCTATAGAGCACATGATGTTGAGGGAATATTTGGAGAAGGGTGATGCCAGCTGGGGAAGGTCGTTCCTTTATTATGTCCGAGTCAACAGACGACACGTTATTAACGATCTTTTTCTGAAATTAATCGTCGTAAATTACTGACAGAATACAGTGGATAATAATAAGGATGTGGCGTACCTATAGGTTCGTTTGACCATCCTGTAACGATGGCGTGAGTTGGATAGCCGTCGTCACGTGATGCTGATAAAACGAGGGAATCGAAGAGAGAGAGAGAGAGAGCAATTGATATGCCTTCGTACAGGATACCACAGAGACTGTGTGCTAGGCTCCTCTGCTTCTTCTGTTGATCTTGCACTTGACACTTGTCGAATGACACCAACAACGGGAGACAAGTCAGGACTTGGCGAGGAGCAACTTAGTTACTGTTTCTAGCACAATGTCGAAACGTTTAGTATTCTTTGTAAAAGAATCCATTTATTAACAGACTAATTGTATTTATGGACTGCAAGGCACCAGAGGCGTCCGGATATAGGGGGGGTTCCGGAGGCAAATGTATCCAATCTCAGGTAGGGGGGGGGGAATTTTTTGAGTCTTAGGGGGGATATCTTTCCTTCCTGGCACTGAGGACCGGGGATTTGCCTCCATCACTCAGAGGGGGATTGGCGCCCCTCCAAGGCACCTCGCAGAAAAGCATGGTCATCGCGGAGAGCCCAGAAAGGAAAATAGGGATCAGGGTACAGAAGAAAGAGCAGAAGAGTAGGTAGAGCCTTCAAAAGCAAACGGCCAACACACGCATGAGCGTGGTATTGGGCAGAAATAGTTCGAGGAACGAGGGTTATGATTGATAGATTGACTTTGTGATTGACTTAGATTGACTATTGATTGATTGACTAGCTTCTGGTTGATTCACTTTAAATCTGTTAGGCATTTGTTTTTGATTGACCTCTCCATTTTGTCGTTCATTCGTTCATTGATTCTGCCTGAAGGAGCATTTGGGTGGCCACTCCTTGGAAAGACCTCTGCTGTCTGGAGAACAGGGTAAGGATGTTGTCGATAGAGGTGCGTTGTGTTTCTCTGGTAAGAAGAAGATATGGGATCGTGAGTAAGGGAACCATTGGGAGACCCAACCAGCCACCCCAAATACATCTGTGCTAGAGGAGTTATTCTGTCCATGTTCATCTTAATTATAGATTGACTTTGGAGCACCGTCGTTCGATGCTTTGCAGGTTTAAACACTGGCCCAAAAATAAAAATCAGTAATTAATTAGTAATAATAGCAGTTCATCGGAATGCTTATCACTCACACGCACATGCGTAATCACGTATGTATGTATGTATGTGTGTGTATGTATGTGTGTGTATGCGTGTGCATGTATGTTGGTCACTTGTGTGCTACCTCTTTGGACATATGGCTATCTGACAGCTGGGCTTACAAATGACAATGCAGGTGAACTTTGTATGAAACTGTGTACCGCATTCTGGGTCTCAGAAGGGAGA
>OY365818.1:754963-917463 GCA_959347315.1 Bimastos eiseni
AGACTATGACTACATGAGGCCTTCACTCGCTTTCTCCTACCTTAGCAAATTGGTCTATGATAGGAGTCACCCAAGTGCTTTCACCGTTGAACCGGAACCAGACCAAAGGAACAGTGCCACTGATCTCTCTGTCAAGTCGTCCCTCATTGGGGCATCCACGAGCAGCCTCCTCGATGCCCCAATTGACGACAGTCGCTCCCCAAAGGACCTCGACGTGAAGTACGACCCTCACTGTGAGGACGCCCTGTCTCCGCAGACTCCCATCCGGTCGCTCCTCGGACGCAGGCCGACGATGCTCCCCATGGAGAGGTGGAGCCCAAACCGCCCGCTCCCCTCGGTTCCCCAGTGTCGACTCTGCTCGAGCAGTTTCGAGACGTCGGAGGCGTTGAGCGACCACAATGAGGCTGTTCATAGCGTCTTCACCTGTCTCTGCTGCTTCAAGACATTCACGTCGCGATCAAACCTCGAACGTCACTCACGGCTACACACCGGACACAAACCTTACGCATGCAACGTCTGTGGGAAGGCGTTCTCACGCAAGGACCACCTCTCGAACCACGCTACAAAGCACGCCTTCAAGTGTAGCACCTGCTCACAACGCTACGCCGATCGCACCACGCTCGCCACGCACTACCTATACGATCACGGCGCCGCGCTCACGAGCGTCTGCCCCTACTGCAACAAGGGCTTCTGCAGCGCCGAGCTCTACGAGGAGCACCTCAAGTCGCACCCACAGTTCCAGGCAGGAGAGTCGAAGTCGGGCGGCGACTCCTACGTCGCTGCGCCAAGGTCGGTGTCGAGGGAACGCTACGGCTGTGTCGACTGCGACTTTGAGACGACGGACAAGGTGAGTCTGGCAAAGCACGAGTTGATTCACTCAGACCCAGAGCGCACCTACGCCTGTCTCTCCTGTGGGAAGGTCTCCGAAGACCCTCTCCAGTACGGCGACCACCTCATGCTCCATCAGAACGAGAGAGACGTCTTTGAGTGCTGCCTTTGCCGCCAGGTCTGCAGCACCGTCGCCAGTCTGCGGCGCCACGAGGCAGCGCATGTCTGTGAGAACAGCGACGCTGAGACCCCGGTTAGAGAAGACCGGTTCCACTGTGGAGAATGCGACCGGTCCTTTGAGACCCACGCCATCCTAAGAGAGCATCTTGAGGTACATGAACTGGCGAGGATACGGTACGCATGTGCGACGTGTGAAGTTGCATTTGATGGTCCAACTGCACTTCAGGAACACCAGGCGACCAGTGGACACTTCGAGGTGCAGTTGGAGGAGAGCAACCAGGCGGTGGAAGACTGCTCTGGAGCGGTGGGGGACGCAGCGGGATCCCGTCGAGACAAGCGCAAACAGAAGCAGCCAAAGCTCATCGTGAGCGTGAAGGAGGGCGTAGCGGCGTGCGAGAGTGACAATGAGGTGGTGGAACCGAAATCACCTGGGGAATTCCACAGAGGTTTCGTGATAACCGACAACCCTGCATCTGTCATCCGGGTCTCAAAGGAGAGCGACGTCGAGATAAAAATGGAGCCAGTGAGGAGCATCATGAATCGCTCGACTACGACTTCGACAGGGAAGTCGCGAGACTACGTGAGAGTTGACTCACGTGACCTCTCGAGTCTTTTGCTCAATGACGACGTTAGGGAGCATCCGAAGCAGGAGAGAGCAGACGAACTGGATCCCCGTGCGACTCAACCATTCCGAGGTCACCGGGAGGGCCCCACACCCAAGCGGGCCCGGGGAAGGGTGCGACGACGCAGCCTGGAGAAGTCTGGGCGACGGTCGGCGATCTCCGAGAGTCACGGGTCACGAAATGGGAGTCCAGACGCGGACAACAACAATACGATTAGTGTCCGGAATGAGAACCGTCTTCTGGGCGGAGCGGGAGACGTCCCTCCGGGTCCCTTCACATGCGCCTTCTGCTCCTATGAGGCAGACTCCTTCCATCTGCTGGACAACCACTGCGCCACTCTCCACAGCCGCAGTCCTTGCATGTTCTGCTCAAAGACCTTTGCACAGAAGGCGAACCGCGACAGGCACCACTGCCTCCACACCGGCGACCGACCCTACAGCTGCCCAGAGTGCGACGAGAGGTTCTCACGCGGGGACAAGCTCAAGATGCACCGGGTCCGTGCCCACGGGATCCAGTACCCCCTCTACAGCTCACGCCACAAGGACCCAGGTTTGCGAGGGGACC
Source organism: Bimastos eiseni (assembly GCA_959347315.1). Lineage (NCBI taxonomy): Eukaryota > Metazoa > Annelida > Clitellata > Crassiclitellata > Lumbricidae > Bimastos > Bimastos eiseni. Next base: position 757,159 of record OY365818.1, read on the forward strand.
GCGACGGCTCCGGGAGCCCATCCAGCTTCCTCGGGGGTGGTTCCCAGACGGATGGGTTTGCCCCGGTGCCTGCGTTCTACTTGAGTTCCATTCCAACTGGAAGCGCGTTGGAGGTGCGTGATCTCGACGGGGTTTCGAGGCATGGGGGAGACGGATTCCTCCAGGGGGAGATCGGAGGAGGAGGAGCGAGGTTTGGGGAGATGCCGGAGACGATGTCTGCGCTGATGAACAGGTGGCTGCTGGAGAAGAGGACAAACAGTCAGTGGACGAAGATGGAGGCAGAGGACAATGCGGTGGACGAGGAGGAGGACGTCGAAGGCCGACGTGGGGTCGCCAGCCAATAGCAGCCTTCAATTTGTCATTGTTGTTAGTTACTTGTTAATGATGATTGCTATTGTTGAATTGTTATTATTATTATTATTCATTAATTTATCCAATGTTGGAACTTCCGAAGACTTGTGAGAAACGTTGCTCGTCTCGACTTACCGTGAGTCTGGCTTAGCTGATTAGAGCGCGCTTGAGATTGCATGGCATTAGCAGTGGGTCAGTATGTGAGTAAGGCGGTAACACGGCTCTTCTTTAGCAACAAAAGGCATTGGGGTCCGATTTTTTTTGGAAATAATTGAAATTTTATAAATGATTGAAAATCTCTTCCCTTACAGATGTTTCAAACAAACTCATCATCTCCTGTCTTTATATTCAGTTTTCATGGAACCTGGCTACGTGTGAGATGTTACATCTGATAATGTAGTATTTGTTGTAAAATCTGTTGCTTTTTGATAATCTGATAAAGAGATTTTAATGTAATTTCGTATCTAACTTAAGTACACAGAACAGGCCAATATCACTAAAAACTGTTAAATTTGAAAGCTTAATTAAAATGGAATAAAATTTAATAAAAATATTGTAAAGGTGGGATATATAAGTACATATTTAATCATAATTTTAATTTTTTTTTTAGGACAAAACAACTGTTGCAAACTGAAAATGTTCCATTGGTGATAAAACATCGTAGATGCAATTGTAGTAACTCCCCCACTCAAAATGCCAACTCTGCTGTATTTTGATGAACGAATAGTTGGAGGTTTTGAGTGTGTCGATTGATTCATGATGCCTTATATTCGTTAAGGAATAATTAATCGATTTCAATTTTTGGTTCAACTGCTTATGAGAGAAGACTTTGTTTATTCTTTTTGCGTTTTAACTGGTTTCGTTGTTTTAATGTATAGATTGCAAGCTGTATTGTAGAATTGTAAATTTTATTGTAGGAATATTTGGCTGTGCTTGCTTTCAGTTTTTTTGAAGATTTAAATTTTTTTATTTTGTTGGTCGATGCTTTAAGACCTTTCTAACCAAAGAGATTTGTTTCTGACATGTTATCTGCTGGTTTGGCAGTCATCAGTTAATTTGCCAATGTTAGTGTGTTAGTGAGCGACTATCAGTTGGTTGGCAATTGTCAGTTGGTTGACAGGGACTGTCAGTATGTCTGCACTGTCAATTGGTTGGCAGTTGTTGGTTAGTTTGTTGGCATCTTCAAGTTGTCTGTGGCATTCCTTTTTTGGCATCGCACATGTGGCATTTCGTTTTGATTTCCAGAGTAACGTTGCATAACCATCGTTTGCACGCTTGTTCCTGCACATGTGCTACTGTACTTGCATGTCATACGATGTCACGTGAATCGGTTAATGTTAATTTGTTGATTATGTGATGATTGTGATCTTTGTCGTTCACCAGATCTTCACGTTTGCAATTCTTCCATTGTGTGAATAGTTTTTTTCTGTTTTACCAATTTTTGCAAATTGTAAATAAACGTTCAGGTCTAACTCTTCGTAGGCAAAATGATTCATCAGCGTAGCGCAATCACGAGTTACTCAGTTCGTGCGAGATTGAGTAGAAGTTTTTTAATTGTTAGCGTTTTTGAGCCAATCTCTTTACATTGATGAGATTTTCCTAGATCTTTCCTGCAGGATTTTTAAGATGCCAGTTGATCTAATAATGGCTATTTTTGGTCAGAGGTCAACTCAAAACTTTGTTGGCAAAGAAGCAGGTTGAAGTCTTATGGCGTCAAACAAACCATCATATGTCATCCAGGGTCCTCTTTTAATCATTGGGCCAACATTTACAGATTTCTCTCATTCCTTCATGCTAAGTATGGTTACTACTAGTTCGTACTTATTATTAGCACATAGTGCTCTCTCTTACTTAATGCTGTGGTTAATTTATGTAGCCTTTCGCTTGTTCTGCCCTGTCAGTTAGTGTTAGTTTGGAAATAATTATTAAATGATATTTTTATGCATAATTCTGATTTTAATTATTGCTAGGATTGTTTAAAACTGCAGATGATGTTTTTCAGATGTTGGCTAATTGTTTTAGTCTGAGATGGAGCTATTGTTGTTTAACCATACACAGCATTCAGAGTCGCAAAAAATTTTTTTTCATTTAATCAATATTTTGAAATTGTCTTTTACCATCAAGTTGATTCAAAGTGTTGAAATTTTGGGTTTCAGACAATTTTTGGCCAATTATGACATTTTTTCAAGACCATTTATAAGATTGTGATCCGATTTTGGTTTTTTTAATAGGATTTAACTTACAGAATTTATTAAAACAAAGGTTTAAAGAAATTGGAATCCGTAATTTGCTACCTCAAATCTCCAATTGTCAGGGAATTCCTTTGTAAGTTTAAACTGGATTGAAATTTGTTTCAAGTTGTTCTTCCAACTCGCAATGATAAAATTCGATCTGATACGATGAGTCCAATATCGGTGTTAATTTTAAATTCAGCATTTGTTGGCTAGCTATATATATATATATGTATATATACATACATACATATATATATACACATGCATCTTGCAACATATGAATATTAGTACGTATATATATATGTATATATATATATATATGTGTGTAGATATATATATGTATGTATATATATACATACATATATATATATACACATGCATCTTGCAACATATGAATATTAATACGTGTTGCAAAGTATGAATATTCATGTATCTTGCAGATTATGAATATTCATGATTCTTGCAGATCATGAATAAGTCCAAATATGCACTGCAGTCTTTCTCCGTCAGATCTTCAGCTGTACTTGTGTGTAATCTGCAGATATTTACAGTTTTACCGATTACACAGACGATGTAAGACGCGAGCGCAATCGTTGACGTACGGCATAACTATCAGGCGTTTTCATCTGCATGAGATTTTTTGTTCGTCGGAACATTTGTCGACCTGCATCGATTAATTGCTTTTTTGGTTTTGCGTCTTAGTTGATTGCTTTTTTGATTTGTGTTACTCTGTTGTTCGAGAGGCATATAAAAATTGTCTTATGAACAATTGAAGACTTCACATCTTCTCTTTTACATCTATGGTTTTTCCACTTTTAGATTCACTTTGTCTTGTCCAGCTGTTGTTCATTCCAGTCTGTTGAAACTTGTTAATTTCATTTTCCATAGTTGCCTATTGTCGTTATATAACTGTGTTATAATCTTTCCTCTAATCTACTCTTCTGCTTACTACTCCACTCTACAATCCTCCTCACTCCTCTTCTATTCTCTACTCTACTCTTCTCTACTTTACAACCCTCTTCACTCCTCTTGTATCCTCTACTCTACTCTGCTGCGCTCTACTTTACAATCCTCTCCATTCATCGTCAATCCTCTTCTCTTCTACCCTCTTCTCTGCTCTGCTGTGCACTTCTGCACTCTACTCTATTCCTCAATCCTCATCTCTCTGTGCTTTAATCTACTATCTCATCCACTTCTATTCTCTCTTATCTTTTAACCATAATATACAGTTATATAGTGACTTGGGATCAGTAAATTAGTGAAAGTGCAAAGTTCTTCAGTCCGTCCTATAATCTTGCATTAGTCTTTGCATACTGAAGCAATTGTTTTCATCAATTTATAGGGACGTTTGGTAAACTGAAAGACGCAACTGTTTGCTCAGTCTTCTCATTTCTATTCCAGGAGTTAATCCGTAATTCGAGTCTTTGGGACTTATAAACCTTTCACAGTTTTCCAGCTTTTGAGGTCTGCTACGCTTGTGCTGAAAATGTACTACCAGCTGAGGTGATGAGGTATTGGTGAGGACCATACCCTACTTTATCCTCTCCTCCCCTGCCCTTCCTTACCCTACCTTCCCCTACCCTGCCTTACCTTACCCTACCATCTCCTACCCATACCCTCCTCTACCTGGCTTAGTTAGTGGCCAGTGCTTCTGTGATAAAGAAGTCATTTGTTAGTAGCTGTTTCTCTGGTATATTTGGCACTTAGCTTTTTCATCTTCAGTAAATGACGATTTGTTATTATCACTTCCCTTGGAGTGAGCATTGTTTTATGAGGTAGGGACCAATAGATTAGATAAGATCCTGCTCACAGCTTCTCAAGATTCGCTTTTAATGATTAATGGTTTACAAACGTCTTTCGATGAAACCAAAGCGAGACTTAATGCGAAACGAAACATAACGATGGATGTTTTAACTTTGAGCAATGAATAACGTTTTCTAAATGAATAACGTCTTAACGTCGGTGCTATAGAACTTTTTGGTACTGATAAACTCCGTTGCTATATTTCCGGAAGTTTTTTCTGTTAAACTGGCCTGGAAGTAAATATGTCAGTTGACGATTTGTCTGTTTAAGTGACAGAAAAGAATTTAGTTACGTTAAGTGCTTGGTTACGTTACCCTTACGATTGCATACTACATTAAGGATTTTTGGTAAATGGCACATTTTGCCAATTGTTTCGACGCTTGGTGATTTTACTCAAACTGGTTTTGACGAATTTACAGCATACACAGTTCTTTCAAGTCTTCGGTCATTTTATTAATGATTCGTGACTATAGTTACTTGTGTCCAACTCGATCCCTGAGTCCTGTCAGTGTCATAGGCGTCAAGGTGGATCCGTGACTCTGTTGACTCGTGTCAAAGTTGTCAAATGGCGTATTTCTTTGTTACTCAGAATTATACGTTCAGGGTATGTTGCGGTAAAGCGTTGACGTCACGGCGGAAGTTGTTTCTGTAACTCCGCCATCTTGTTTCAATTACCAAAGATATCGATTAGCTTCTAGGTAACTTAACTTCGTCGTGCAGGGCTTGCTTCTGACTTCTTTAGGCTTGTTGAAACTGCAGAGTAAATCTGTTGCTGGATAATGGATGAGTTGGATAGTTATTGGCGAGTGTGGAATTAATGACGGTATTTATCGGCGTCTGCATGCCGCCATGTTGATCTTGCACTGATCTCCATGATTGCGTTTTGTTGTTGAGGCTGGATGGCTTCTTCCGCTTCCGTAGGGATCTTATTCCTGCAGTATGGTCAAGAGGAGAGAATCGTCCATCTGCTTCTCTCTCTTCTGCCCATATCTCTCAGTTTGACATCTATTGATTTCTGTATTAAACTCCTCGAAGTTGTTCCCCTTAGAAATTCCCGATTCGTCCAATGGTCTTCAAGTCACCTGACGTTGAATCACGTGAGAATGACGACCAATAGCTGCAGAGCCGGACCTTTGAGATTATTATTTCGCTAAAGTAGTCATTTTATTTGATTAGATTAGCTTTGCCATTAACGATTTACTTGGAAGGTGTTGATTTTGAGTTCGTCTATGTTCTTACAATGTTGACTGAACTTGTGAATAATTATGATGACCAAAATCTGTAGAATTTGATGTTTCGAAAGGCTTCATTATATAGTGCGTGCAGAAATGCAGAATGAAGGTGGGCAATTGTAGGAAAATGTTTTTTCTAAATGTTGGACAAAATAGAAATGCACCTCGGTCGGTTTACAGGGTCATTTTAGTTTCATTTCTTATATCCTTGGCTGTTGTCATTTTTCCTTTCCTCTTTCACTGTTTTTGAAACGCGTAATTGGTTCATTTTCTCATATAAACAGTTTAAACACCTAAACTTCTTTATGACTTGTTCGCAGAGGCGGACACCCAATGAGAGGTGTAAGAAATGTGGGAGCTCAAACGTTAAGTTATAACGTGTCCCCTCTCTGCAAAAGGTGAGGGGACTTGTCCCCCTCGAATCCCCCATAATCGCCGCCTCTGCTTGTTCGGGGCTTTGACGCAAACTTTGATTTAGCTGGGACCTAGTTGTCGGATTCCACAAACTTAGATCCTCTTTGAGGCCCCTCTTTGTTTGTAACTCCTCTATCCTCGCTAGAAAGACAAAACGAGCCAACATGCCGATGAGGTCACACTGAAGATTTTTTTTATTGTAATGGAACGTTTTTTCCTAAGGATAAATCTTCTGGAGTCGAGGGTTATACCGTAATACAAGGTCACATTTACTGCTACGGTCGAACGCGTACAAAATTTAGCGAGCGGAGACCACAGCGCATCCGCAACCTTAAGCGCATGCGCACTGTAAAGAGCACCGAAAATGTTTAATGTGTCGTGAGAGTCGATTAGGGTCTAGTTACACATCGTGAGGGTCCGTTACTGTTAGCCCCAGAGTTAGGGTTCGTGTGGTTTTAGATATGCGAAAAACCTTCGGGCCACAGTTGACCAATTGAGTTCGTGAACTCATGTTCAACGTCCTTTGGTTATGTTTCGGCTGCAGAAGCACCACGGTTTTCCAGATCAACGTCGATTTTTCTCGTTTATCTTCTCATCTGTCGTGGAACTTCGGTCTGTACACAAATGGTGCATCTGACCTGGTCTAAGTAGAATCCTGTTGCCCCAGTTCTTGTTCGATTGGCAACTATTTCACTACTACCGCTTTCTCTTGAACATCGTCATGTGATAATTTATTCCCTCATCGAAACTGATGACTCAATCGACTGTCAGTCTGGATTACTAACCAGTTGAGTCTGTGAACTCGTTTTCAACTCCCTTTCCTTCAGCCTTGGACGTGTTGCGGATATATAGGGGCCTTTAGGCTTATGTAACTTGCCCTATTATTTTTTTCAATTATTATTACTGCTCTTGTTAATATTATTGCTATTTTTTGTTATTATTGTCGATGGTGTTATTACTGAAACAAATGCAAGTTCCTTTATTTTTCTTGTCTTGGTCTTATTTTTAAGTTGAATGGTTTGTAGATGGAAGTAACTAATCAGTAACTGACTTAGCTTCTGTGTTGTTTCATTCACAAGGCATAAGAAGGACAATATAAACAGCGACATTTGCTTGTGTTTCAATCTGTTAGATAAATGCTCAGTAATTTTTTTGAGAGGCATTACTTTACGGAGCCATTACAAATCATAATGGCTAAGGTTACATTTTTAATGCTTTTTGGTGAAATGTAAACCTTAAAGTTACGCTATAATCCATTTGTGACGTTGTGATATGTTACACGCGCTATGATTGTTTAAGACAATAGCTTTATCTGTTGATATCTGTTATGTTTGGTGTTGTTAGTTGGAGATAGGGTCCGCAATGAGGTTTGAGTTATTTGAAGGTGAAAAGGGAATCATCTAGAGGTGCCATGTGAGAATGTGATGCCCATCTGGGACGAATTGTGACGAGGCTGACGGGTTGGGTAGTGGAGAAAATGGGGACGTAATATATTTATATCAGTGCACTGTAACTGATTCTTCGATTGGAGCAGTTGTCAGGGCATTTTCCATTTTAGGTAGGCATTTCCCAATTTTAATAGGAATTTTCCAGTTTAAAAAGGCATTCTCCAGCCTAGGGTGATAGGATCACATTCTCCTTCGCCCCATTTGGTCAATTTCCAGCCTAGGATCGCAGTTTCAACTCTTCCCGTTGGAGTAGTTTCCCATTTTTATTCCGTCTCAGTTATGACATTTTTTATTTCCTGTGCGTTGTTGGAATTTCTTTGTCTAGAGCCCTCCCAAGTGGTTAATAATTCTCAATTACAGGTAATTCCCAGCAGAGCATTTGACTTCCTAGCCATTGTTAGTGAACTTATGCGTCAGCTAATATCCCGCTTTCGGTCTCTTTCTCACAAAGAATCTGGGTTTCCTCGTCTCTCAATTCGTGACCAAATCGTTCGATTGTCGTTGAAGTTCTGGTCGAAATTCACGGAATTTACCGTTGGGGATGTACGTGGAACAGTTGCGTCCTCTTCCTCCCCCTTGTGGGCGGTCCCAGGATCAGAGGTCAGAGGGCAGGAGGTCACATGCCACAGCCGACGTCCGATGATATCCTACGCCCCAGAATTAAGCAGTACGATGATGACTGCCTTATTATGCAAACGGACCAGACGGTCGCAGGGGGAAGAGAGTGGGAGGTAGAGGTCGGGGAGAGAGAGAGAGAGGGAGGGAGGGAGGGAGAAAGAGAGAAGGAGGGAGAAGGGCGAGAAGGGAAGGGGTAAGTGTGTTGTCGCTCTCGCTGTGCCTTATCCAACTTCTGCCTCTCTGCCTACATGCCTCTCTGCTTCCCCTTCTGCTTCTTTGTGTGCATGCCTCTCTGTCTGCCTCTCTGTCTGCTTCCCCCTCTGCCTCTCTTCCCCTCAGCCTCGCTGCTCTGCCCCAGGATGTTTGTTATGCATCTAATTGTCCAACTTTCTCTTCGAATGCTGAATGCATCAAGAAACACTGGGCCAGTTAGAAAATGAGCGTTTGCTGACTTTAATAGCCAGTTTGTACCGTAACAGTAAATTGACTGGCTGTAACGTTACCCTTCATCGTTTTGCGTAACACTTGCCTGGCTCAAGTGTAGCGAATTACGTCTTTACTGGTTTTAATGTAACTCTGTGTGGCCTTCGATTAAGACTTAACTGACCTTCTAAGCTGTCATTTTGCCTTAATCTGTATTATAAAGCCAGTCATAATCGGATAACGTGCTGTAAACGAAACGTCAGTTGCTATCGTGTGTAATACGCTTTATTCTGTACTTCGATGTGATGTTGAAGTTTTAAGTTTTCCAATTCGTCCTGTATTTCTTCAAAGTGCCTCAGCTGTTTTCCAGTTTTTGGAAAACCGGGTGGCCTTAGCATCGTCAGCAAGTGCACAATATGCCTTTCCCGCATAGTATCAGAGAAGTCGGCTCCTTTCGAAGTCAGACAGTTTGCTTTAATTAGCTTTTGGCTGGTTTTGAAACAGAACGTCTGCTTTTAATAGTTTTTGACTGGTTTTAAAACGGAAATTCTGCTTTAAATGGCTTTTGACTGGTTTTAAAACGGGAATTCTTCTTTTAATAGCTTTTGACTGGTTTCAAACCGTAAATTCTGCTTTAAATAGCTTTTGACTGGTTTTAAAATGAAAATTCATGGTTTTAAAAAGCAGTTTCAATAGAATACTGGTCAGTGGTCAATAGTGTGTGTGTGTGTGTGTGTGTGTGTGTGTGTGTGTGTGTGTGTGTGTGTGTGTGTGTGTGTGTGTGTGTGTGTGTGTGTGTGTGTGTGTGTGTGTGTGTGTGTGTGTGTGTGTGTGTGTGTGTGTGTGTGTGTGTGTGTGTGTGTGTGTGTGTGTGTGTGTGTGTGTGTGTGTGTGTGTGTGTGTGTGTGTGTGTGTGTGTGTGTGTGTGTGTGTGTGTGTGTGTGTGTGTGTGTGTGTGTGTGTGTGTGTGTGTGTGTGTGTGTGTGTGTGTGTGTGTGTGTGTGTGTGTGTGTGTGTGTGTGTGTGTGTGTGTGTGTGTGTGTGTGTGTGTGTGTGTGTGTGTGTGTGTGTGTGTGTGTGTGTGTGTGTGTGTGTGTGTGTGTGTGTGTGTGTGTGTACATCTGATAATGTGAATGATTTTAAGTAGGTCATGACAATGCCAAATGCAAGCGTAATGATTGCTGACGTTACTTGTCAATGACATCTTTGATAGTATTAGTGACTGAAGGTGATTATCCTATCCTGCATGTTAAGTTAACCTACATATTTATCTGAGATTATAATAGTTATGCTTCTAATTGAGGTGCAATTAGTAAGGAGGTCTGTGGGTAGAGGTGTTACCAGTTGGGGAAGAAAATGAAGACGGTTTGGGGAATAGTGGCGATTAGGATGGGCAAGTGCTCCCCGCAAATTAACCCTGGTGATGATGATATTCGTCTATTTGTAAATCAATTTAGTTTTTTTTATAATCGCACAAAATTCAACGTCTGCAGTCGGATTTTGATTTATCTGCAGAAAGTCTTTGACAGAGTTGCCAGTACTTTGGGAAAAGTCTTGTGGATGGATGGATCGCTGGATGGATCGATGGATAGATTGGTGAATTAACAGAGGAAAGGTTTAAGAGAAGGAGAGATGATGGAGACATTAATGACTTATACCTTAAGTGAGTTTTTTATGAACTGATGACTCAAAACCTTGCCTTTACTATTGAGCAATGAATATTGGCAAACACCTTCATATCCTGGTTGAGGTTTGAAGTTGAACCCTCTTGCGCTCCACATCTGTCAGGGTTTCGTGATACCATTGTGCCGACTTTAATGAGGTGTGATAATAATAATTAATTAACCATTGTGTTGTTAGTCAAATGTAGCGATTTGCTTCCAGTCGTTCCTTTCTTTAGAGGAACATCCCGAGTTCAAAGATTGAGTTGGGATCCGTTGGCATTTGAGAAATTCTCAACATCGATTTCATTCCTTCGTAGAGGCGTTTCTTATTGCATGTTATTTCCAGCTCGTCCGCTCTTTCCCTTCGGAAGTTTTAGAGCGATTTTTGCGACAAGTAAAGCGTTACTAAGCTAAAACATGCTCTTTTTAATTTTGACAATCTTCTACCTTCAAGTAGGCTACTGCTATTATATACCTGCAATGTATATATATATACATACATATATAAATAGAGAGAGAGAGAATGTTTGTGTACAGTATATAAATGTTTATTCTTTGTCAAGTAGTTTTATTTGGTTTCAGTGCTTATTGGTATGGAAGTGTTTTACTTATCAGATATGTTAGAAGATTTATAAGTTTGAAGAGTATAATGTAAATATTGTTCGAGTCTGCCGTTCACCATTTTATTGTTTTATTATTATTATTATGATTAATACTTTAATTATTTTTTAAATATTTCTATTCTTTTTGCTATCTTTGTTTTATATATCGTAAGCAAAACAGTAAATAGCTGTTCTGAATATTTGCAGATTATGAATATGTATATATTATGGGTGCATATATTATAATATTATGTAGACTGATTTCATGCGATTGTTAGGTTTAAGCTTGAAGTTATTTTCCGTTGAATTTGATTCTGTTTTCAATCAGTTCAATTTGATTGCTTCGATTCATTGCCAAATATATGAAGTATAACAAAGACCGAATTCAGACTGTTTTGTGTTTCGTTCTGGCTAATTTACGAGACTTCTTTTGTGCTGATTAAAAACTCTGATGTTGACTATGTAGTGTAACCTCTTCAACATCTAATATAATTTGGTGAGTATACGATGCTAAAGACATCTTATTGTAATCCAATTAAGCTTCTACAGCGCCACAAGGGAGGCAAGCACAAGGCATCAGCTTATACATACACGAGCGTTTGAGACAATTAACGATATAAACATTGGCGTATCATATTTTACAAGGGGTCACGACGAAACAACAATGTATTCCCTACTTTGACAATTACCTTCGACAATGGGACATTATTTCATTAACAATTAGTTTTTACCTTGGCCGTTACCTCCATAGCATTGACCTCGGTCGTCTTGGAAAACATTTTTTACTGGTAACATAGTATACCTACTTTAACAACACTGCCCTACACGAGCAGCAGTATTTTTGACGCATGCGAAAACATAGATCACTGGCGTTGCCCTCCTCCTTTCAAAACCATGGACTGGCACTTTATGCGAACAGTGGTGGAGTTTGGTATTAGTTTCACTTAACGACACTGTGATAACAAAGGACAGCAGCATCGCCCTCTTTCTTTAGCCAAGCTCGGGACTGGCACTGTCACAGTGATGTGCGAACAGTATAATATATCAGTAGTAGTAGTTTTCAGTTTAACGACACTGATAAGAAAAATCATTAGCCTCGCCCTCCTTCTTTGTCTAGGCTTGGGACTGTCAGTATAAGCAGTGCGAGTGTGATAGAAATGTAAAGAGAGAGCGCGAGGTCGTGGTTTGTTTCGTCCACTAGTGTCCTCTAGCGAATTAGAAAAGGTTCCGCCGGCCAGAAATATATCGTCGGCGCTGCTCTTGGGCACCTCTGGACTAGAGGGTTGGTAGCCATCGTTTTATGCGGCGAAGCTATTCCCTACAAAAAAAATTCTTTTTGTATAGAAATTTTGTTCTTTAGTTTAATTATTTAGCCTGCAGATGACATTAAAATAAACATCTTTTGCTTAAAGTCTAAGGCGAAGAGTCTTGCTTAATTAATCTGCTAATTAATAATTAGTTGTTATTTAGTTAGTCTGTTATTCCATTATGATTAACATAATTAGGCTTTTAATTCACGATTGTATTGTATTTAAGCATTTATAGAGCGCCTCTAGTATGGTGAACCGTTCAGAAGCGCTGCCATGCGAATGGCCCCGCGAGAAGAAATAGGTTTTGAGAAAAGCAAGTGTGAGAGACTACAATGTTAATTAATTAGAATGCTAACCAGTCACCAACCACTGCTTGCGCATACGTGCCTCCGTCGCCAAGCGGTAGAGCTTGAAAGGAAACGGTTGGTCCTACAATGCACTGGCTTCCATGTCCTCCATCTTGGGCATCGCCCACTGCCCACTCCTACTACTCGTATAGGTCATAAGTCCTACTAGATATTAGTCTATATGGGTCAATCTATATATTGGCCTATATAGGTCACAAGTCATACTCGATACTAGTCTATATAGGTAATTCTAGATCTTGGCCTATATCTTGGTCATAAGTCATACTAGATACTAGTCTATATGGGTCATAAGTCATACTAGATACTAGTCTATGTAGGTCACAAGTCATACTAGATACTAGTCTATGTAGGTCACAAGTCATACTAGATACTAGTCTATGTAGGTCATTAGTCATATATAAGTCTATATGGGTCATTCTAGATCTTAGTCTATATAAGTCATTAGTCTTACAAGATCTTGATCCTGTCGCCACCACAGAAATCCTTAAGTTTAGGTGAATAAAACAACATCTAAGACAGTTATCAGACGGCTTTTGTCTTCAATAGTGAACAGACGAAACGAGAACAAGACAAAGAAAGAAAGGGCTCTTCTTTCTGGTTCTTCCTTACCCTGAACGTATTAAGGCCGATCATCATCATCATCATCATCATCATCGTTCATTCATTTAATTTTTTTTATTGCAACTTCTAACTGCACTCTGCTTTCTCTTCTACCAAAATGTTCACTCGCACAAGGTGCAGAACGGAACAACAAAAGTGTTCCAAACAAAAGACACACGTTTTGTGTACAAACATTTATGTAAAGTTTTTAAACCGTGCTTTGCACCATTTGCTATTCACAGAAATTAAAATACTCGTCTCGACTTTGCAAATCACAAAACTCTGCACTCACAGACAGACAGACAGACAGACAGACAGGCAGGCAGGCAGGCAGACAGACAGAAAGACAGGCGCAAATCCATAGCAGATAATTTACAAATTCGAAAAAGAAAACAAGCTAAAACGCAAATAAAACCCTTTACCTACATTGCAATCACAAGACGCTATTTATAAATATTCACGGAAATAATCATTAGAACAACGAATAAATAGAGGGGGAAAAGTAGCAGCAACCAACTAGCCAATCAGCGACGGGGGTGGCCAGACGCGCGGAAGTGGCTCTGCTAACAATTGATTGATAACCCTGTACAGATATGACGAGGTTCTGCCTTCAATACAATTCGTCAACATACTGCCTTTCAACAAGCTTATACTCCTTATACATAAGATGCCGACCTAAAAACCTTCACCAATATAACGTCCATATACGTGCATATATTTACCCGTATATATATAATAACATATATACCTTTATATATCTTTATATATCTTTATTTGTGCATCTGTATCATTCCAAAAGAGTTGACTTTTTCAGGGTTTTGGAGTACGGCATAGGCAGTTCCAAGCCAATCAAATATTTGCTTGTTAAGATATCATAACCGACGTTATACTCAAGATCAACCAAACCAGACAGAATTGTCAGTAAATTCAACCAACACCATAACATAAGAGAAGCAAAAAACCTTCTAGAATAACTTAGACGAAGCCAAAATATTCACACAGTAAAGACGCTTATTCTATGCGTATACCTTAATTTAAATAAAATACTTATCAAAGCACTCTGCATCAAGCAGAAACAAAGTTTACAGCGGTCAAATATTTACAGAAACGATTAAAATCCGAAAATGTTTCATCAGCTGTTTCGTCAATCACCAATCGCGTTTCAACTGTTAGAAAGAAAGTCACACAGGGTCAGTCATCGAGCTCATCGAAAACCCTGCAATAAGAATCTACTTCAAATTATCAGTCCTGTCTTATTTTTTTCAAGTAAATATACAGAACTGCCAATCCAAGACCACTGAAAATCCTACACGGATGCCAATTCTTAACCAAAATTATGTATTTACTGGCTGTTGTTGACAACTTACAAACTAACAAACATTAACAAAGATTCGATCAAGACTTCAACATACTTTTAAGAACTCACTGGAAGAAGTCCCAACTCCAGAGGACACATAACTCACTTGGAAAAGAGTCCACATCATGACGCCCTAATTCGGAAGGAAACTGCCAACCCTATTCAACCGAAAACTCAGTTGGAAAAGCATCAAATGCACGCCAACCTAACTCAGGTAAAGCTGCCGACGAGGCAAACCAACTCACTGCATGCCAACAGCCCAACATGGCAAACCAACACACTGCATGCCAACAGCCCAACATGGCAAACCAACGCACTGCATGCCAACATGTCAACCCAATTCAGTGCACGCCAACATGGCAACAAAATTGATAGAACGCCAACTGTCAAGGTGGCCAACACAAACTTAAAATCAAGAGAGCCGTAAAATCGCAAAATGGTGTCTTATGCACCAATTAATTAATTATTATAATAATTAATAATTACGCTGGAATAATAGGTGCATAACGGGAATTATTTTACGACCTGTGGCTCTTATAAATAAGAATTCAAAATCGAGTTCAACTGAACTTTTAAAATGCCATCTCATTTTAAATGAGGTTGGCATAAGACATAATACCTGAGTGGATTACGTGCGCGCATGTGTGTGCGTGTGTGTGTGAGAACGATTAACATGGGTCGAGATCTTGGTAGGTTAAGAGAGTGGGTGTCCGGTTTAAGGACATGAATTTTCAGCTGTTCAAATTTTCCAAGAGAAAATTCGAGTGCATGGGCTGTGGTGGGAGCGACAACGTGGGTTAAAGATCATTATGGGGTTGGTGTGTGGGTGTACAGAAGTGAGTGTTTAAGATAACCAAGAGCTGGTATTTCAATCAGAAAGGCGAGGCACATGTTGAGTATCAAGACTGAAAAGAAAGTACTGGATACCCTCTGAAAAGCACTCAACTTATGAGGACAGCTACAAAGGCCAACGTTACATAATTACAAGTAATTAGTTTAGAAGTAATTACACTAAAGGTCATCACATCCAGAAGCTGTATCAGAAAATGCTGTAAAACATACCATCGACCCAAGTGATGCGCTGAATCAAAAGAAGCCACAGCTCAGGTACACGCGGTTAAAAAGCAGAGTTAAGGCAACATGGATTACTGAGACTTTGCAGTTTCTCTCCAAAAGACAGTTCGCCAAAGTTCACCAATGCATCATCATTAATAGGTTCTAGTAACATCAAATATCACTAAAAGAAAATCAACAAAAACTTAGAAAATCTAAAAAGACCTTTCTTCAAATGAATCTGAATTGTCGTCAACTGCACCAAACCTTTGACGCCAAGTCTTGGACTCTTTCTTGACGATAAATTGAAACAACTCCAGTCAGTCCTTACACTGTTTGACTCATTTACACACAAAACCGTTTGGCTTGTATAGTCGTTGCTTTCAAAACAACACAGCCGACGTTTTGTAAATCCAGCCAAAGCATTAAATTCATATCAAGCACAAAACATAACAAACTAAATGACTCATTTTCTTCACAAGAGGACGCCGCAATCCGACAATAAAGACAAGAAACACAAAAATATTTTAAACAGACCATGACCAAAATTGACATAAAACATTCCCCAATCTTCTATTTAGAGATTCAATCAATTACCAACCAATTTCCATTGAACAGGTTTTAAACCGTGCATAAAAAACACCATCAAATTTGCAAATTCCACCAAAGGGAAAGTCATTTGCTATCCCTTCTGTCGATCATAATTAACCAAAATATTGTCCTAAAATTAAGAGTAACAATAATCATGGCTTAATAGACAATTCTCTAACACAAAGAAATGACACAACCTCTATATTCAAGAGATTCTTCAAATGGAATTATGAGATAATAAATACATTACCAATTAAAATACAATGTACAAATAATTATATCCCTATTACCATTCATATGCCTATAGAAATCGGAAAGACAAGCATTTTAAATTGAGCAGAAGAAGCCGTAAAATACGTCAACCCAACAGAGTGAAAGAGAATGGAAAGCATTTGATAGCAATGACACCAAATTGCCGTCTCATCGTACAACAGAGTTTGCCCAGAACTTAAAAAAACCCGTCGTAACAACAGAGACTTTACGATCCCAGAACAAGTCGAGGCAGAGCGAAAAATGTCACAGGACTCAAACAATGATAATTTATGCGAGTAGCTCTGGGCTATGGCTGAATAACAGCTGAGAGATTTAAAAATCAGGGTCATAAATTAGGAAAAAAAAATTACTGTGTTATAAATTAGTAAATCATTAATTAGGACATTCAAAATTAGGACAACAAGCAGGGTACACAGGATGAATTCTCATAAGATAGCAGCGCTAGACCTATACATAATAATAATAATATCGATATAATTAATCACTCTTGTATCAGTATGGAACTTGTTAAATTAAAAATAGACGCAGTGCATACGGTCATAGACCTAGCGATCGCCAACTATTGAGTCCTAAGACCAACTACTAGCGACATCTGATGAATGCAGAGGAAATTGTTTCCACCATGGAAATGTAAATCTTTCATGTAAAGAGAAATGAACATACCATCAGGTCAATCAAAGGAAAGTCTTATTTCAGGCTCAATGAACTCGTAATAAACACAAATTTATTCTAATAATTAAATATTAATAATCAAATGATGGTTGACACTGTGCTCATTATTGAATTGCTTTAAGACCAGCTTTGATGACCAGAGGACATGCAAATCAAGCTTTAATACGTAACTATCAAAAATCCTTTTGGAAATATGACCTCAGTGAAAGGTGTACAAGGGCCAGCCACAGCGTTCCCATAGCAACCCCTCAACCAACAGTGACTCTACTTTTGTGGATTCCATTCACCCAAATCCCCCTAAAATTATCGACAGAAGAGACAGCAAAACAACTCCCCCTAACAAATTCCCCACAATGCAAAATCCTAAACTAATCATTCTCAATTACCAGCATCATTAATAAAACAGTAATATTAACTAACAGGGCAAGCCAGACTTCATTTCCGGATTCAGAATTCCATCCCAATAACAAAAAGAAAACGACCACAAAGCAAAATAATTAATTAGTCAACAGATCGACACGTGGCAATGCCAAGACAACAAGAACAACCACCAGATAGACAACAGCAACAACCACCACAACGCCCCACAAAAACTCAACCAAATGCCGTTGATTAGGAATAAATTATCATAAATTATGACTAGCTCTCTCACCAGCACATGGCCACCCTCCGTCCACCCCTCAGACCCCATGGCGAGGGTGGACAGACCGCAGGGACGGCCAACCCTTAGCGCACCACAAACCCCCTCTCAAGGGCATTACATGGTCACACAACCAAGAATCCCCACAGACACAATGGGCTTTGTTAACTTAATAGCAGCAATTTAATTTGCATAAACAGCAATTATAAATAAAATGACGATTAAAGCTTAATGAGAAACTGATAGCTCTCTCTCTCTCTCTCTCTCCTTTTCTCTGTTTGACCTCTTCCTGCTTTTCTCAAACAACCAACCATCACGTGACCTACAATCTGACCCTGCTTCTAACAAATGACCTCAACTGACTCAATTATCTAGGAATGACCTGACCTACAAATGGACACCATAAAATGACCACAAGTAACCAAATGACCAATAAATACAACAAACTGTCAGAAATGACCAACTCCCAAAACAACGACTGGACCAGACCAGTGACAAAACTGGACAAAAATGACTGATGGACAGAAAACAATTGACCACAACTCACAGATGATGAATATTGACAAACATCAACATTAAAGCTGACCAGAGCTATCGACTTTGATGAAATGGTCAGCCAGCGACCGCAATGACCAGACTGACCAACACATATGACTAAGCAGAGAATGGAATTGACCACTAGAACTGACCAATGACCAGACAGCACTGACTGACATTTACCGACCATTTTTAATAATACTAATAAAGCGAGCTTGATGACCACCTTGACTCGCGAGCAACACAAAACAAACTGACCATTGGTCAAGCGGGCGATGACCACCACCCTTGCTCACAACCATTCCATCACATTGCAGATTCAAACCAATTAAACATTAAATAAATTCAATTTATACAAATTACGAAATATTTAAAACAGAATTCACGCAAAACAGAAACAAAACCAGTTCAACGGAATAATCTGCAGAGAGTGGCCAGCGTTCGTTAAGGCCAAGTGCATTCAAGGCCTAATGAAAAGCAGATATTCATCAATGCCACAGCAGCCTGTCTCATAAATATTCAACGGCTCATAAATATTCAAGAGTCGACATCCATGGGTAAATGCTGTCAAACAATAGGACAAGCATGGCCTCATTGGAGAAGGACAAGAAGGGCTAAGTATGGCCTCATAGGAGAAAGGCAAGCATGGCCTCAGAGGAGAAGATCAAGAAGGGTCAAGTATAACCTCATTGGAGAAGGACAAGAGGGTTAAGTATGGCCTCATAGGAGAAGGGCAAGCATGGCCTCCATCACAACACAGGAAAAACTAAATAACAAGATAAACAAGACAGAAAGAAGCCTGGTCGCCATGGCAACATTGCTCTGCCAACTGACAAAACAACCAGACCCAAAAAAGATCCAGAAATAAATTACCTACATGAAACACTAATCACATTAACAAATCATTACTTTACGATAAAATCCAAAGACCTGACGAGAGAACGAATATCCCTGACAATCAGTCGCAACACTGTTTACGAACAGAATCAATGCCAAGACGTCTTGTGCTCCGGTTAATGCAAAATGAAACTCACATCTAACTTATTTTGACTAAGCAATGACAAAATCGGTTGATTGCATTTGGTAGAGAGCAATTGCAGAATGGGTGAAGTGCATCAAAGAGGATCTGGTGACGTCATTGGAAAGATCCGCATCTGGTCACTTCATCATTATTCATCCAATTAGTCATAGGTGTCCATATTCCACGAGCCAATGCGAATGCCAATAAACTGAAAAACTTTCCTGGTAACAATTGTTGATTCGACGAATTCCAATTCATTTCAGACAAACGTCGTTTTTCGTAGAGAGACAGCAGTTGGCGGAACTTGAAAGTGAACCATCAAGATCCAACAGAGAGAGAGAGAGAGAGAGAGAGAGACAGAGAGAGAGAGAGAGAGAGAGAGAGAGAGAGAGAGAGAGAGAGAGAGAGAGAGAGAAAAACACAGAGAGAGATAGACAGAGCTAGACAGAAAGGCAAAAGATGACACAACATCATCAACCATCCAGCGCAAACAAAACAAAAAACTCCGCAAAAGTCCCCGATCTTGGGGTCGCCCGCAAACTCCAGACCCTGAGCTCAGGCATTGGCGAGGCCCGGAGGCAAGGGCGGGTACTTGTCCTGGGGATCGGGCCCCAGTCCGAGGTGTCGCTTGATGTGGGCCTTGCACTTGTCCTTGCGATAGAAGGACTTCTTGCATATACTGCACGCAAACCGTCTCATTCCTGTGTGAATCGGCCGATGTCTCAGCAACGAACTCTTCGTCGTGAAGTTCTTTCCGCACTGGTGACAGATGAAGGAGTTGTGTTTGATGAGCGTGTGGTTGAAGTATCTCGACAGGTCTGCACTCACCTCCCCACAATACTTGCACTTGAAGGAGCAGGGGCCTCTGTCGCAGCTCCCCATGTACTCGGCGATCTCCTCTGAGGTGAGCGCGTCCTCCGCTGTCCTCCTCCGCCGCTTCTTCCCTTCGACGTTGAGCGAGTCGAGCATGAAGTCGCCCTCGATCTTGTTGCCCTTCTGCGTGTGGAGGGGGGCGGAGTCATCATACATGATGATGTCCTTGACCTTCATCGACGATCCCCCGAGCAGAGATCGGTCCTTGTTGCGTGTCTTCGTGAGGTGCATGGTCAGACCGTCCTTAAGGCAGCTCGAGATGGTGTAAGACGCCGGACCCACTGCCACCTGCGCCACCGAAAGCCCATTCACCATATTCCTCAACCGGGCCTCGTCCAAAAGAATGCCCCCAGGGGGCGCGGAGGGGTCGGTCAGGGACCATCCACGAGAGGTAGAGCAGAGTTCGGCACCTAGGGCGTTCTGTGGGGCGAGGTGGCCGTTGGAGATGCCACAGCGGGAAGAGGCAGCAGATGGGAGGAATCGCCGGTCGTCTAGAAACGTCGTATGGATGGCAAGGTTCTGCGAGACGTCAAAGCTGCTCGCGTTCATGAGCAGATCGAACCCGAGCGCGCTCGGGTAGTAGCTCTTTATCTCCTCCTTTATGCGAATCGCATTAACGTCGTTTGGAAGGCCATTTTGAAATCCCATCGCAGCAAGACTGGTCACTGTAAGTCCTCCATCTCCTCCTCCTAACCCACCGGTATTCCCGACCCTGTCGCTCTTCTGCGGCTGGGGCGTCCCGCCGTTGAGCGCGCCCATGCTGAAGTTGAGTGCCCCAACTTCTGCGCTCGGCGTTCCCAGCTCCTCCGGTCGTTCAGGACTGCTCACCTCATCCGGGGCGATTACCACAAGCCTCCGACTACAGCTGCTGTCGCGACTCTCCTCCCCCGAGTCCTCGAATGCCGCTCCCCGGTCCGGACTCCTCTTCCCCGAAAGATCCTCCCCACAGACCGGATATACCCCATCGTATGTTCCTCCCTGGTTATTGCTTGAATCGGGTCGGGCGTTTCCCTCCACCCCACGCTCTCCTTTCGGTGAGGCAAAAAGCTCATTGAGCTTGCGTTTGGTCTTGCGAATTCCCCCAATGGACGTGAGGCTCCTCGAATGAGAGACGCTCTCCCTTCGAGTGGTTGGGGTGTCTGGGAAGTCTTGATCCTCTGGTGACTCTGGTGGATGGGTCGGTTCGATCGTAAGGACATCCCCATCCGATATGTCTCCATCTCCCTCGTCAAAGACGTGCTTCACTCGGACTGGATTCGTCTGTTTCCGTCCGTGGACCTTCCGATTTCCGCTCTCCGAGGACTGTCCCTGAACCGCGTGCTTCCTCCGCTCGCACGCCCTCCCAGGGGAAGAGGAGAAGGCACCGTTCTGATATCCTACCTCGTAGACGAGAGGTCCCTCAGGGAGGCACCGGTCACTGTCCGCACGTAGGACGCCCCCCGGTGGAGGAAAGGGCGGAGGATCCTTGGGAGGCGTCACCGGGTTGACTCGCTTGAGGGTGTTGTTCACCTTGACTATGAGCTCCTGTTGTTTGTCGTCGATGGTGAGGCAGAGGACTCCAAGGACCTGGAGAGTGTGATTGTAGCTTATGTGTTCATTGCACAACTGGAGGATGGAGTGCTGCAACACCCTAGTCACTGACTTCGGAAGGGTAGGGTCGCTCACCCCGACCGAAGACACGCCCGGCTGCATCGTGTGGCGCAGGTCGCAGATCGAGGACCTGGGATCGAGGACCCAGCCAAGTCCCAGGAGACGATCGAAGAAGTTGCGAAGGTCAGATCGAGCGGAGGGCACGAGAAGTCGGATTGATCAACTTGAAGAAGAGTCGCTACAAATAACAGATCATAATTAATCATTCAATTAACAGACATTTCATCGTTAGGTCCTGACAAGAAAAACAATTATTTGGTTAGTTATTCACAATTCACATCACATTGTTCGTCATATCTTTCACCCCATCCATGCAGAAGAGGGGGGACCTTATTAACCGGATGTTGAAGGCCAAACTAGTGACACATTAGAGCGCTTGCCATGTAATACCAGAGACTAGGATTCAATTCTCTTCTCCTAAAATAATAATAATAATAATAATAATAATAATTTTCGTTTAATATCAAACTGTCAAAACCGAATTTGATTCCCATCATAAAGTTGACTGCTCCTTCCCTCGCTGGCGGCAGCATTGGCGAAATTAGATGCATAACGTTATGAGCGCCTTGCATGGCAGCCGACAGTGAAATTCGACTCCTGTAAAAACTTGTCATCATTCGTTGCTACACTTGTAATCATACTGATGTTTGTCAGTTTGAAATTAAACGAAAATTTAAAAATGCCCCTTCTCCATCGACCATGGACTTTACCCCCAAAACAGCCCTACACCTTCCCTTCAGGAGCCCTCTGAATGGGAGCAGCCACATGGCCCCCTTAGAGGTCATCCCAGACGGGGAACATTACGCCTGCATCAGTAATTACGGAAAGGGTGCCTTCTTCTTCCCTACTCCCATTCTCGGCACTTCCTTCCCTTGCCTTCCCACCGTTAATTGCCCTTCTGCCCGACCCAGTCCGTACCCTCTCTTCGACCGCTGCTTCATAGTGATGCCGTCGTCGTCGTTTTATGGCCATACAGCACATCAGCCTCAGATGGTGAGGCTTTCTTTCCTCATCCGTCTATTTCCGGATGGGTTTAATGACTCACTGCAGACCACCAACTAAAGTACCAGAAGAAACGACTTCCAACAAGTTCTCTCTTTTTTAACCGATTACCAACGATTCATTTGACGCTATATGGCAAACCACATAAAACACATAGGCCTACAAACAAATACACACACACATACACACACATACACACACACACAAACATATACAATTCCATTCCTACCTGCCTTCCATACATCCCTCTGTATCTGCTACCCTCTCTCTCTCTCCCTCTCCCTCCCCACTTCCGCCAACCCATCCATCCATCCATCCATCCATCCATCCATCCATCCATCCATCCATCCATCCATCCATCCATCCATCCATCCATCCATCCATCCATCCATCCATCCATCCATCCATCCATCCATCCATCCATCCATCCATCCATCCATCCATCCATCCATCCATCCATCCATCCATCCATCCATCCATCCATCCATCCATCCATCCATCCATCCATCCATCCATCCATCCATCCATCCATCCATCCATCCATCCATCCATCCATCCATCCATCCATCCATCCATCCATCCATCCATCCATCCATCCATCCATCCATCCATCCATCCATCCATCCATCCATCCATCCATCCATCCATCCATCCATCCATCCATCCATCCATCCATCCATCCATCCATCCATCCATCCATCCATCCATCCATCCATCCATCCATCCATCCATCCATCCATCCATCCATCCATCCATCCATATGTCTTTCATGTCCTCTGTTTCACCATCTATCTACCCACCCAACATTCATCCACAAGACTCCCTCCCTCTATACAAATTCCTACCCATGGGGATTTGAACCAGGGTCCACACGACTGACTGTCCTAACCACTGCGCCATGGAATACAATACGAGAGATAGAGTCAAATGATGAAATTAGAAATAATGGTTCGGCATCAGCGACAAAATTCACCAACTCAATTGAAGAATCAACTATTCCGTTTTCAAATGCAATGGGAGAGAGCGATAGGAACGATAAATGCATAGATACAGAGAGACAGGCAGAGGGAGAGACAGAGAGAGGCAGAGAGAGACAAAGAGAGGCAGAGACAGGCAGAGAGAGGGTATAAAGTGAGAAAGAGACAGAGACTGGGCAAGGGAGACGAAGAGGCAGGTGGACATACATAGAGCAGAACATAGAGGGATAGATAGATACAGAAGCAGGCAGAGATAGACACTCGGGAGAGATCAAGACAGAGAGAGGGAGACATTGAGAGAAGGAGGGGATAAAGCGGCAGAGAGAGATACACAAGGGTAGGGAAGAGGAGACGAAGACGGAGGTGGACATACATCGAGCAGGACAAAAAGGGGCAGACACAGACAGACAGACAGAGACTATAGCATTGGTTGATCTAGAAGCAATGCTTCAGTTTCGAAAGTCAAAAGATTTTTAAATAGCACGGATTAAACTTCATTTTCTGCTCCATCCATCCATCCATCCATCCATCCACCCACCCACCCACACGACCTTGACCCCGAAGACAAAGCTGACCTCTCACCCGTTCAACTCCATCACCCTTCAACCCCCCTCGCACTCCAGACCCCATAGAGAAGCATCACCATCATCATCACCACCACAACCTGCATTCCATGAAATATGGACCTTTCCAACCCCTTACTGCAACCAACGCTCTCATGGTAAACTGGTAAACACCCACTACTACCACCCCACCAAGACAGCCTGTAACTCATACCCCTCTCAACGCTCCCTCTCCCTTTTATCAAGCGCTCTGCTCGACCGCCCATCCCGATGGTAAGTGGTAGTAGCAGCAGTGGTGGTGGTGGTAGCGGTGGTGGTAGAGGCGAGGTGGTGTTGCCCCAGCTAATACCAGCTAAATTCCCTCCAATATCCATCTCGCCCGCTGCCATTGACTATGTCACATAAAAAGCCCCAAAGGTGATGGGGAGCGTCCGTTGCCTTGGTAACCCGGTCCGTATTGATTCTGGCAGCGGCAGCAACCCGCTGGGGTGGGTCAGAGAGGGAGGGAGGGAAAGAGGAGGGGCAGGACTGTACTAAACCGGCGGGGTAATATTAGAACGGGCTTGTCGGAAGGCCAGCCTGGAGCCTGGGTGATTATCTTGCAGGATGTACCTATAGTATAGAGCAGCTGGGCAAGATCGGGTCGGTCGGAACAGAGGTGGGCAGCTGCGGCGGTGGTGGTGGTGGTGAAGGCTTCGACGGCCTTCTCCTACTGCACCCTGCCCCGATACGCTGGGCAACGGGCCTAGCCCAGAGGCAAAGCGGGCAGACCGTACCACCCACCCACCCCTCGCAAGATCAATATACGAAGCTACATGTACGGACAGGAATAGCACCCGCCGATAATACGCTCTCTCTCTCTCTCTCTCTCTCTCTCTCTCTCTCTCTCTCTCTCTCTCTCGGTCTATCTGTCTGTATCTGATTCTGTCTCTGCCTCTGTCTCTCTCTCTTTGCCCTTCGATGATAACATACCTACGTAACACGCAACGACATAGAACGGACGAAGAGAACATCAGATAGGACTAACAAACAGAGACCAACCATTCACTTCAAACACCCTACAACTTTAAAACATCACGCACACACACCATACACACTCACAGGTGTATGACTGCATGTATGTGTGTATGTATGTATGTATGTATGTGTGTATGTGTGAGTGTGTATGTATGTATGTATGTATGTATGTACGTATGTATGTACGTGCGTATGTAGTTGTGCATGGCGCCTTATAGTAATGGATAAAACACTGGCGCAGAGCCGAAGAACCGAGTTCGTTATCCTTCCACACCCCGTAAGGTTGACTAGTCCTTCTCTCGCTATACCATAGGCGCGAAGTTGGTCAAATTAGATGTATGGCGCAACGGTGTCTTGCATCGCTGCCGCCAGTTAAATTCAACTCCTGTAATAGCTTGTCATCATCATTGGTTCATACTGCAGTTGTAATCATGCTGCGATTTTTCACTTTAAAATTAAACGAAAATCATTATTATTATTAAGTACGTACGCACGCAGGTATGCATGGCGGCTTCACTGGAACGCATTGTTTTGAACTTCTCAAAACCCCTCAACATAATTATACAAGCGAATATATTATAGGCATAAATGAATTCACCCATGCACAAACACACACACGTACATACATACATACAAGTTCTGTATACGAGCGCACATGACCTTGCATTTATACATGATTACATAAAAATACGGCCTCATACAGACGTACGTTCTGCCCTCCTGCCTACAAAAGCGGACTAAGTACAGGAAGGTCCAGTAAGGACCGACGCATGGACATCTACATATAACTCTTTAAATAATATGTATCGAGACTATCAACATATAATCGTATACATACGCATTATACATATATCCCTCACATATATATACATATATATATATATGTGTGTATATATATATATATATATTCATCAATCCATATCCCACATAATATTATATTTCGTGGATTTTAAAGGTCAAAACCTACGCGATTGGCAAGCGATGGACGGACTATATAATAGGCTTTAAAATAAATGAAAAATTTAAGAAAATATGTGATGGACCGACCAACCAACCCACACGCACCCGCCCACCCACCTACTCACTCACACACCCACTCACTCAGTCACCTTCTCCCATCGTATATTGGTAAACATCGATTCCTTTGCCATCGTGGGCCCTTCTATGTGGAACGACCAAACCCCTCCCCATTATCCGTAGCAAGTTTTTACTCAAGCTTCTACCCTCTCATGCCATCGTTGGCTGAAGACCTTCTTATTACCTCGGGGCTGTCACGCTGTGAGCGTTTCTAGATATCCTATTCTATTTACGGATTTATAAAGCTAGTACTGAATAGCTAGTACTGTAAAAGGCGCTATATGAATAATCAGATACGATACGATTGAATAGAAGGAGAAATTTAATCACTATAGAAAGACAACCGAAGTATCTTAAAAAACAAATATTTTATTGCATTTAGCCAACATATAAAGAATATACGAAATAAAGTTGAAGAATTGAACGCGCAGGAAATGGCATTGTGGATTGAATACAAAAGCCGGGTTCACGTAAGAGTTGATTTACTATTATCGGAAACAAGGGAGAAACTTCAACAGGGCCGATGATAAAAAATGTAGCCCATGCAAATGTTTTCAAAAAAAAAACGTCGTCTTTTGTACTTTTCATAACGCGGTATTTTTCGCCGATTATTTCAGCAAATGTCTAGTCTCTTTCTTCGGCAAAAGTATCAAATTCCTAATATAAAATCGGAGACACGTCTAATTGTTCCTAACGCATTCGCGGAATTCATAAAAGCGCTTTATTAAAGTCCAGAGATATCACGATCCATCGAACGCCGCGTTCTATGCACGAGTCCGTTGTAGACAAACGGTAACAATTAGTTGCTTGTTGGTTTGGGAGATATACCTACTTAATTAGTAACTTCAATCATGCCGTTGCCTGATACACAAGCGACAGTATATATAGGGCACAAAACGAACTCGTAATTAGATGACCATAGGAAGATAAGTCCGTCAAGTGTTGCAGTTTCTAGTGGAGGACAGGCAATTAGATACGGTTAAGAGTCTGATCACAAGCAGACAGGAGACTTCGTGGAATGCATAGATACAGGAATGAAATGAAAATCTTTAGGACCAGCAACTGACAAGACTTCATCAAGAAAAAATGTTCTAGTTTTAGATGTGAAAAACTGCTGATGAACCTATACAATATTTAAAGTCTGTCACACAATGACTCAATTTAAGGACTTGAAATCAAGGCCAGTGGACAGGGCTTGGTAATTTAAAACACTTGAGCAGGGCTAGTATGTGGATGAGTGAATGTCTTTTGAAATAACACTCATCCAGGAATAAATTCAATCTGTTATTCCCCACAGAGAGCTTGTAACCCCCACCCCCTTCTAACCTATAATGAAACCATCACCCCTTCATCATCGCCAGTAAATCAGTTGAAGGGTTCCAATCCTAGACAACTCAGCGCCTGTCCTGCCAACTTGCCCGTCCGAACACGAATCTCTTACCTCAGCTTACCTCACAACAGATAACATCGCCCTTTTGCACATGCAGTGAAGGGCAATTAACGGACCAGCTCCGCCAGGCCCCAACCACCCACCCATCCACTCAGGCACTCAGAAGGTCCATGGGGGCGTACTCGACTCGACTGGACGGCAAATACGCCCCGTCTCCAAGCCAACGAACCACTCCACAAGTTGAGGTCGTATATCAAGGGTTAAGTGGTCCGATGTTTGCAATCTCCACGATCGGGGCTCCCACTTGCCTGCCACCCGCCCGCCCGCAAGGACAAGCCCCAACTTGCAAGTTTGCCTACCGACGCACGCGATTAAGTCCGCTCAATATATCAATTCAATGTCCTTCTACACTCGCCTAAAACTATCCACCCCACAATCAACGCGAGAGACCCCCATCGCAGTAACTAAGACAAATGAGAGAAAACTACGGGTTCAATACAACGTCCGCATTACTAACCTCCTCACCGCAACCAGCCGACCTTCGAAGAGAGAGAGAGAGACAGAGAGACGCTCTTCGCCACCGCAGTTAACTTCGATTATAGGTCATCATCGATGGCCAAAGTAGGTGAAGCAATGAGCGTTGAAACTCCTAAAAAAATAAAAATGCAACAAAGTTTTACAACCCGTGAAGCAATGTTAATAATTTCTCAGCATTGCGTTTAATAACGGAAGAGACCATTGCAGAAGATTTAGAACATGACAAATATACACAGATGGCTACTTAAGTAGCAGTAGGAACGATCTCACATTACTTTTGATCAACCCATCTATGAGTCACTAAAGTGTATTTTCTTCAGTCCCAGCTGGGATCCACGGTAGGCTTCTCGAAGGGGCGCTATATAAATTCTCAAGACGCAAGAGATCGCCTGAGAATCTGGACATGACCTCTGATCCGAATGAATGCAATCATATGTCAGGTCATCCGATCCTCAGAGTAACCAAACTATAATTGCTTCACCTACTGTACATATCATTTCGGCAATGTTAATATTGCTCTCTGCCTATGAAATGCTTAGAGAGCGTCTTCCATTGCGATGTATTCAGTTGGGAGGGAGGGAACACACTAAACACTGGACAGTAGGTCAGTAAGTAAATCAGTCGGTCGAGATATATACTCCGTCCACAGGCGCTACTTATCTTAGCGTTGAAATTAGGGATCAGTTCATTATGTATAACTTATAAAAACCAGATTGACCTGTCACCATAAGCATACGGCATCAATACATAGATATATGCATAATTATGTTACTATATACAATGCCAATATGGCTATATCCATGTATATATATATATATATATATATACATCATCATCATCAGTTTATGAAGCCAGCCTTTTGGCGGCTATGGGTACGAACAGGCGGTCTCTAGACACAAGTGCAAACGCTTGTTGTTGCCTGCCTACAGGCGTTGCACTTAGGTTGTCCATCGCATGCACTGGCCTTGGGACAACAGTACAACAGTGCAAGGGAGAAGGGTGAGCACCCCCTCAGGACGTAGACCATTACCATAAAAGAAGTGGAAGGTCATAAATCACACACACACAGAGGGGGGAGAGCAGCTGCTCTGGCTATCAGCAGCTAAACAGAGACAGACAGACTGAGACATAGAGCAACACAGATAGAAGTAGAAAGACATACAGAGGGTGAGCAGGAGACGGAATGACCCCACGATGAACCCCTGTGCGACATTAACCACTCAAAATTACTTACTTACTGACACATAATCACTTACTTACTTACTGACACATAATCACTTACTTACTTACTGACACATAATCACGGTCCTACTCACTCACTCACTCACTCACTCACTCACTCACTCACTCACTCACTCACTCACTCACTCACTCACTCACTCACTCACTCACTCACTCACTCACTCACTCACTCACTCACTCACTCACTCACTCACTCACTCACTCACTCACTCACTGTACATTGTATAATCCACTTATTGAATATGCCACAATTGATTAACTTCTATGGAGCCTGACTGTAATTATAATAAGAATGTGATTTGTATGAATCAAATCACATAATCATGATAATAATCGGAAGGGAGGGAGAAGAGTAAACGGGGAGGCAGCAGCCTATGCAGACCATGATGAAGGAGTGCAGTAGTTGTAGTAAACGAGTGAGCTACAGTGTGGGGGTCAACGCAGTTGATAGCAGCACTGGCTAAGGGCGACATAGATGTGGGGTCAGAAGGTCGTCGACCTCTTCTGGTCCAATAGGATACCGAGGTCACAGAACACAGTGGAGAAAGCGTAATTAGGTCACGTATGACAAACTGATATTGAGTGATCAATCAGATGAATTTCGGTTTTAAACAGGCATTATACAGATATATATATATATATTATATATATATATATATACATGTATATATAGATACAAAAATATATATATTTACATGCATAAATATACATAATTCACATATACATAAGAAAATATGCATACATTCAAATACACAAAATAACAAATTTATATACACATAAATAAAGACAAATACACACACACATACACACAGAGTCTATAGCAATATCCTTCATATAGCGTATCGTCGCACTCAAGGCTATACACACATACACACATACACACACATCTATCTACATACATTAGGGCATAACCGGAAATCGCCTCGGATATTCGCCTCGGCCGAATATTGAACTATTTGGAGGTATTCGCCTCGGCAAATATTACACCCGCAAATAGCTAAAAATAACTTTTTTTGATAAAAATAATATTTTTCATCAAATACATCTAGGACTAACGGACTTACATATAAGTAATTGAGTAATTAAACAAGAACTTAACATTCCATTGAATTTTCTTTAAAATAATGATCATGTTAATGAATATATTTTAATTTCTTTTGATTGTATTCTCCAGGTGGCAACCAAATCAGTAATTTTCCTGCTTGAATTTGCTCCACCCACTTTTTGGTAAACATCAGAGAGTAAAGACATCATCGATAACTTCATATTTCAAATTTTATAACAAGGTTTTACATTTTTTTCAGAAATAAAGTTATTAAATAATAAATATATTGTTATAGCCTTGAGTGCGACGATACACTATATGAAGGATATTGCTATAGACTCTGCATTGACTATAGATAGTTCTCCATAGCTGTGCACGTGGCAGGTTAACTACGCTTTGCCTATAGATGGTACTCGCTGCCAGATTTGCCGCTACTATTCGGTTCGTACCAGGATCCGGCAAATAGTTAATCCAAATACTCGGATTCGGTACTCGGTGGAAATTGTCTACTCGGTTATGCCCTAACATACATATATATATATATATATATATATATATATATATATATATATATATATATATAAATGCATGCATATATGCATGCATATCGACAGACACACATACATACCTATGCAGAAATACACCAAGACATAGAGAAAGAGACGAAGAGAGACACACATGCATGGAGTAGGAACTAACTGCTGTGCGAAACAGACCAACATTCCAGGTCAACGTTATCAAAATCAGCCGGTCAATCCATGAAATGGAAACGACCCGAGGGAAAATTCCAGCGTCTGGATAAGAAGACCGTCTGTCTCCCTATCTGCCTTTGCATGTCTCTCTCCCCTTCTCATTCTGTGTGTGTGTGTGTGTGTGTGTGTATCTTTTAATGTAGCTGTGTCTTTTCTGACTCTGTCTGCCCTACTCTCTCTTTCTCTCTCTGTCCCTCTCTCTCTTTCTGTCTCGTTGAGTCTGATGGCCAAGAGTAACAGCTGAGGTCAGATTAACCATAGTGAACACCTCCTTCCACCCAATCGCCCCCCCCCCCAGGAAACTAGTCTACCAGCAATTCACTGATCCATGACTCCATTAGGTCAATCAACTGAGAAGTCAGATTCAGGCTATCTCTGGAGTACTGTAAAATCATGTTCAGGTTACCCCGATGGGGTCAGAGGTTAATGACACCGATTACGAGGCGGGGTAACTTTAAATGGGGTAGCTTCATTAAGTCCTAACACAAAACATCAAACGCCGCACAGCAAAACCAAGTTGGATATCCAAAAGATCATTCCGCATATAGAACCGAGGCGGACTAGGGTTGCAATGTCACCACGACCTAGATGATCAACGGTGCCCTCCTCCTTCACCCAATGCCAGGATGGCGCCACCAGAAAACGGTCAGCACTTCGGAATAGAATCGTGTTGACCCATTGTCGGAACATGTAAGATCAAGAGGCTCAATATACGTTTGTTGCTATGCCGACCATTTCAATGCCTCCTCTTTTGCTCTACATGGGACGCATAAAATGAGTCTTAAGAGTAGGTCACTGATCCAGTGCAGGTCTTCACACAGCCAACAGGTTAAGTTCTCACCCTACAAAAGGCCTACATGTTGGATTAAATGCCTCCAAGCGTTCAAATTCAACAACATAGGAGCCCTGCCTAGTTGGCTAAGAACAAGGGATGAACAGAGTATCAATTTCCCACCGAGTAATACGAGTGAGTATAGTAACGAGTCCGAGTGCAGAGACTTGAATATTTATAAAAGTGTCATTTGCTTGATTTTTAATTTGGCAGTGTGCACAATTTTTATGAATTTCTGGTTTTTCCTTGAGCAGTCAACACAAGGAATAACTATAGCAAGTACTACTAGAAATATTATTTGTGTTTTTTATTTTGTAAATACTCAGAACCATTGTTTGTTCGAGTCCAAATAATTCCGAGTACTATGATACTCGACCGAGTCGAGTATTCGAGTTTTGGTTCATCTCTATTACGAAGCGGGTAGCCAACTTGTTGGCCAACTAGAGCCTCTCCGACTGAGACTATTACTCAGTAATGAACTTGATCAAGTCCTTAATAAGAACTGCTGACCGTTGTTAACTGTCACAATATGAAAGAGAAATTACTCAAGACAATAACTAGAAAGCAAGATAAGAAAACAAGATGATAGAAATGACACAATAACATAGAACTACTTTTATATATATATATATATATCAGTAGTTTTATAAAAAAACAACATCAAATAGAAATGAAATAGGAAAGTTGAAATCTATAAGTAAAAAAGACTTGGGTGGTTTAGTCAAGTGAATTGCAGTCATTCAGGATCCACAGAGCAATTTGAGGCAATAGACAAGTTAGGGACAGAGAGGCTAAGATCAAAGGCTAAGATCAAAGGCTAAGATCAAAGGCTAAGATCAAAGGATCAATAGACGAAGTCATAAGACTTATACTAAACAACAAAGATGAGAATACGAATCAAGGAATGACTAAGAACATGAATTTTGAGATCACTCATTTAAAGACTTTTAAACTCATCATCATCATCAAACGACTGACATCAGAAAATGGTGATGGTCATTATTATTATTATAATTGTTATCATTCTTATGCATTTAGTGAGCACTACATCTTTAAGGATTGGATAGTCATCAACCCACGAATTTAATAGAAGACCTTACTCCAGGTTGCACAGAGAGTAGGAGCAGGAGCACGATCGAACCCTGTACTCTACGTTTTACAAGGCAAGCCAACAGCTATTCTACCCTCATTAACCAGCGTCACCGTCATTACCTCATCATCATCCATGACGACGGCACGATCTCTCTGATGTTACCCTGCCCTCCAATTTACCCACCCCAGAGGAAAACTGCCCAGAGGACGACAACCCACTCCCCCCTCCCAAATGAGCTGACCGTGCCAAACAGGGGAGGGGGCATAGAGATGATTTTGGCATGGCCGCCAATAGAGGTGACAACACCTGGCCTGGCATCACAGGTGAACCGACTGATTAATTGGCTCGGCACCTGGTTGGATCTGGCAATCACGGGGCAACAGACGATGATGGGAAAGTGTTGCGCTGGTCCAGAGGGCTTTTCAGGATAATTACATGGGAAAGCAATAACAATCCACTACACTTCAAACGAATTTACAGACAGGTCCTCCACAACTTTTATTAGCCTATAAGGCTATAACTACCCTGCATTCTTTCATTCATTCTTTCATTCATTCAGATGACTCATATAGCGCCCAGTTAGATATTATCCTTACAGGTGCTCCCAACCCACCTCCGGCAATATAAATTTCAGAGACTTTTTATGCAATCTCTAGCTAAAAAGCACACCCAATGTAACACTCTGTCGAATTACACTACACTAAGATACACCGTCGCCTCAATATACCCTATATTATCGCCCCCCCTTGTTAAATTAACTTCTATTACCATATTCAATCCTTGGTGAATTGGTGGACCCTCTACATGTATGGGGAACGCTACTGAGTAGTGCCCTTGAAGCGGCCCTATATAAATCTTCTCAATGAATGAACGAATATTTACACACCTTTTGTATATAGATATGCAAGTGCATATGTACAAATTTATGTATTCTGTAAATAGCAAGATATCTCAACATTTGCACAGTGTTTCTTTAAACCCATGGTGTTATATAAATGACTCCACTGCGCTGCGCTCTCCATCCCCTCCCCAAGGCACACAAAATGCCCCAATGGTCTCCTTTTGGCCTCTGTCTTTTCTTCTCTTTTCCATTTATCCAATCCGTCTTATAATAACTCAGAGAGCTATACATAAGAGTTCAATCCTCCCCATTGTTTCAATGTCTTCTACCCTACCCCATACAATGGCCCCATTGTACCCTGGCCATAGGGCTTCAATACCAATTACCCAATGTTACTCTGCCCACGAGGCACACCCAAAGCCCACATTTCTCACAGATTTACCAATGTATCAATGCACAGAACTTTACCAAAGGCCAGTTAACCTCAAAACACCTCTTCCATCAGATAAAGCAACGCCAATTAATCAAAACCAATCAATCAAAACCAATCAATCAAAACCAATCAATCAAAACCAATCAATCAAAACCAATCAATCAAAACCAATCAATCAAAACCAATCAAAGTCCATCAAACAATCAAATAATCAATCAATCATGTCGATCAGACAAATCAATCAAACAAACAAATCAATCAATCAATCAGCTCGATCGATCAGTCACTGAATCATATCAATCATTGAAATCAATAAATCGATCAGTCAGGTAAATCAAATACAAATCAATCAATCAAACGAATCAACAACAAAATCAATCAATCAATCCTGTGAATTAATCACAACAAAAACCATAAATTCAATTGAATCAGTAAAAATCAATATGACCAATCAATTAATCGATCAACAAATCAATCAATCACAATCACACAGTGTACATCGGATTAAATGAATGGGTCAATAATCGAACTGCAGCCATAGTCAACCCAGATCAGTAATCAATCAAATTCCAGATTCTCATTTCGTCACCTTTTGACAAACAACCAAAACACACGCACCATAACATCTAACCACATCCACACATACATGCCAACGTACAATTACACATAGACAGACCAAAATGTCTACAATCAAGGATTTCGAGGTTAGTAGAGATCCCCCTCACCCCGAAAAATTTAGAGACTGTGGTTCCTAACGTGAAAAACGCTGAGACCGTCTCACGATGACAAGCACCCGCACACACGCGTGCATGAGGGCATAAAAAGACAGGTCGAACTCTCTCCTCCTCGCTTAGCATCCTCTTCCATGGGATGGACCCAGACACATGCTACAAACATCAAGCACACACACAAACATACGCACACAAATAACCAGACATACATCCACATTAAGACACTGGCCGAACCTTTTACAGGTGTAAGAGACGAAAGAAGAGCGGACCGACCGCAGACCACGAAGAAGAGAGACAGAGATACAGAGAGACACAAAGACAGAGAGACAGAGATAGAGACATGAGAGATTGGCGGATGGACCATGTTCGTCGGTGGACACCAATATTGGCCGCAGGAAGCAGTAGAAAGAACACTAATACAACACCATCATCACAACCTCCACCACCTTCAGCAACACCACACGACCACAGGCGGTGGCAACGAATACAGAAGAAGACCAACCGTGCCCCTAACAATTCCCAGCTGCGTCTGTCTGGCTGTCTCTGTCTCTAAGCATATATATATATATATATATATATATATATATATATATATATATATATATATATCACCAAAACCACCCTTCATACCACCACCCCATCCTCCACTGCCGCATTAATGATTAAGGCTCCTCGCACGTATGTATCAAGTCAGCAGGCCAACCAAGGCAAAGGAGGTAGTGGGTGATGACCCACCTCTCTCTCTCTCTCTCTCTCTCTCTCTCTCTCTCTCTCCCTCTCTCTCTCTCTCTTACTCCCTCTGTGTCTCTGCCTCTCTCTCTCTCTCTCTCAATCAGCACCATGGGAACACATCGTTACATATATGGGTAGAGGAGGCTGAGAGGCTGGCTCTTCCTTTGCTCGTTCGCATACGTCTAAGTCCCTATGTATATGTCTCTGGTCCTTAATACAAGTCCTATGGTGTGACTGTCCATTTGTATGCCACTCTGCATCCCTCAGTATCTGCCATTTCCTGCGTCAGCCTCTATTCGTTCGATTATGAGTCTGCCTGTCAGGAACCCTTGTCTCTGTGGCTCTGTCCGTCTTATAGTCCACCCGTCCGTGTGTGTACCTCTGCCTGTCTGTCGCCCGTGTCTCTATCGTTGACCTCTTGCTTCAGAGTCCAAGTACTATCGTCTGAGTGTGTCTGTGTCTGCGTGTGTCTGTTGCGCCTCTATCGGTTGGCCTCTTGCTCCAGAGTCCACGTACTATCTATGTACCCTACAGCGTTGGTTAAACACAGGCCACGACTAGACGACCTCCTCGCCGGCCCATCCTCCCTCTTCAACCTGACCGACCGACCGACCGATCGGGGATAATGACCTCGCTCTCACCAAACCAATGCTGCTCCCCACCCGTGCTCCCCACCCTCCCTACTCCACCGAAGCTCCCCTCCTAACTCTACCCCACCCAAGATTCTACAATCAGAGAAACAACGCACAATTTGGTGTACGCTGAGTGCACTTTGTGTACACCACTACGGCACCCACCGCAATAACACTGAGGGAGGGGGGCTGGATAGTCGGCCAAAAGAGAGATGGCCCGCATGATGCGCTGCTCAAGCCCCCATCCTTACTACCCTCATCACTACCACCCCATCCCAACCCCAAAAACAGAGAAAACATTGCTTTGGAGTCATACCAAATCAATTCGTAATTGGGGTCAAGATAGAAAAAAGAGAGAAACAGTTTTAATAGTGATTATCTTCATTGTAATTATCTGCATCTCGTATCAAATATATCTCCACCTAATCTGGATCTGAACTCCGAATTCTAACTACTCAACAATGACTTGACAACGGGAGTAGGGTGATCATCAAACCCAGAGATGGTCAACAGCGAATGGTACCCTTAAAACAATGGGACTCCGTTCATTACCCTACATTGTCTATTTGCAGTCAAAATGGTCATAAACCTAGACGTATTGAAGACAAGTGTTGCCGCAAATCATTCTACACAGAGGTCACCCTTCCTGCAAGGTCAGTCAATCTCCAACTACACCCTCCCTTAAAAGATCACCCCCTCCAAAGCCACCCTCTACCCAAGGCCAACCTCCCACCAAGGCACCCTCCAAGGTCAACCTTCCGCCAAGGTCACCCTCCAAGGCCAACCTTCCATCAAGGTCAACCTCCAAGGCCAACCTTCCACCAAGACCACTATCCCTCCAGGACCACTCTACACCAAGGCCATCCTTCAAGGCCACTCTCCTATCAAGGCCATCCTTCAGGGCCACCCTCCTACTAACGCCTTCTTCTAGGGTCACCCTTCATCAGCACCAAACTCCCTCCAAATCCACCCTCCCTCCCTCCCATATGACCCTTTTCTTGCATCCCAAGAACTGAATCGCCCACCCCTTGTGGTGTCAGCAGCCGAGACTACTGCATATATAAGTAGAAGGGCAGGTTAATTCAGATGTCATAGATATGATCATAATCCTGATCATAATCCTGATCATAATCCTGATCATAATCCTGATCATAATCCGCTACATTAACAAAAGAAATACAACGATACTATACCAGATACGACGTATCAACAGCAGAGATATCACAACAATGCGAATTTAGTTATATCTTAATGATGGTTTTATCACAAGTAGAGGAGGCAGCGGTAGGTCTCACGAGCAGCCTATAGTTAGCACACTCAACGGCAAAAACGTTGATTAATTTTGGGTATAGTTAAACATAATCGGGTCATTTAAGAAAGAGAAAAAGGTAGTTGGAATTTCAGAAAAGGGCCAAACACACACACACACACACACAATCAGTCGGCTATCAGTCATAATCACCCATCTCGCATATAGATGAAGAGCAGTATCTGCTTACAGGAAAACCCCGAAACTACATTTTCAATATCCTCTCCGATAATAACTGCTTACGTTTTACGGCAACGAAGACATAGGAGTTACCCCTCAAAGCCACACATGATTACATCAATTCCATGTGTAAGGAGGATTCCCACGAATTGTAACAGGCAGGTTGTAGAGTAAATCTTTTCATACATTTATATACCGCCCCTTCTAGTTATCTACTCAGAGGCACTATCTGCGTTAAGATGTCAAGGGTCATCACGAACAAATATAATTCATAATTGCATCTTAATTAGTAACTTCTAAAGCGCCGGCATCTAATGCACAAGTCATCAATCGACGGCACTCCAAAACCAAGTCATAGTCAGGACATATCCAGAAGTCCGTAAGACTTCATTGAGTTGGTCAAAGTAGCCAACGTGAAAGCGAGGCTCGTTTTCAATGTACCTGTCTGTTGTGCCGTCTCTTCACAGAAGACATTGAACCGAACAGGACAGAAGCAGTTGAAGCAGTTATTGTCTGTAGAGTCGTTTAAGGCAGTTAGAACAACACACGGTCATCAAGAGACTTATACAGCCTTTCTCAAGTCAACTGAAAACAAGAAATATAAACATCAGAATGAAAGACGAATAACAGAAGAATAATAGAAGCAGAAGAATTAATAGAAGCAGAATTAACAGAAGCAGAAGAATTAACAGAAGAATAACAGAAGAATTAACAGAAGCAGAAGAATAGCAGAAGAATAACAGAAGAATTAACAGAAGCAGAAGAATTAACAGAAGCAGAAGAATTAACAGAAGCAGAAAAATAACAGAAGCAGAAAAATAGCAGAAGAACAACAGAAGAATTAACAGAAGCAGAAGAATTAACAGAAGAATTAACAGAAGAATAACAGAAGAATTAACAGAAGCAGAAGAATTAATAGAAGCAGAAGAAGTAGCAGAAGCAGAAGCAGCAGAAGAAGTAGCAGAAGCAGAAGAAGTAGCAGAAGAAGTAGCAGAAGCAGAAGAAGTAGCAGAAGAAGTAGCAGAAGCAGAAGAAGTAGCAGAAGAAGTAGCAGAAGCAGAAGAAGTAGCAGAAGAAGTAGCAGAAGAAGTAGCAGAAGCAGAAGAAGTAGCAGAAGAAGTAGCAGAAGCAGAAGAAGTAGCAGAAGAAGTAGCAGAAGAAGTAGCAGAAGCAGAAGAAGTAGCAGAAGAAGTAGCAGAAGCAGAAGAAGTAGCAGAAGAAGTAGCAGAAGCAGAAGAAGTAGCAGAAGAAGTAGCAGAAGAAGTAGCAGAAGAAGTAGCAGAAGCAGAAGAAGTAGCAGAAGCAGAAGAAGTAGCAGAAGAAGTAGCAGAAGCAGAAGAAGTAGCAGAAGAAGTAGCAGAAGCAGAA
The DNA here is from genome assembly GCA_959347315.1 of Bimastos eiseni. Lineage (NCBI taxonomy): Eukaryota > Metazoa > Annelida > Clitellata > Crassiclitellata > Lumbricidae > Bimastos > Bimastos eiseni. The sequence goes on from OY365818.1 coordinate 796,646, forward strand.
GAAGTAGCAGAAGAAGTAGCAGAAGCAGAAGAAGTAGCAGAAGAAGTAGCAGAAGAAGTAGCAGAAGCAGAAGAAGTAGCAGAAGAAGTAGCAGAAGCAGAAGCAGAAGAAGTAGCAGAAGAAGTAGCAGAAGCAGAAGAAGTAGCAGAAGAAGTAGCAGAAGAAGTAGCAGAAGCAGAAGAAGTAGCAGAAGAAGTAGCAGAAGCAGAAGAAGTAGCAGAAGAAGTAGCAGAAGTAGCAGATTTAGGAGAAGCAGAAAAGAAGCACAAGCAGAAGAAGAAGAACAGTCTCTTAAATCACGTCCTGCAGCCAAGGGTGAAAAGAAGTCACGGACTTCATTTTCTTAGCCTCAGCAAACAAATACGTATGGTCAGTCCTCCTCCTCGCTGTCTATCTTCCGACAGTGTATGGTCAGTGCATTCATCATAGATGGATTGAATAGAGGGCGAAGGTGGAGAGAAATCTAGAACTAAATTCCTGCTGTGGGGTTTGAACCTCCAAACTCTCAATAAGACCGTCGACCACATTAAACAATACACAATCGACGAAAGCACTGCAATACTGGACATCGTCGTCGTCATCATCGACGTCATCACACCACAATAGACTGCTAGTCAACCATCTTAGTTTATCTGACAACAGGTTTACAGGACTCATCTCTAAACAGCAGGACTTGGGTTGCAGCTTCTTCAAGTCCAGTTGAATCGTAATGTAGCAACCACGCCACTGTTTGCGCTCAGTGGCAGTCCGAAGCCTGGATAAAGGGGGAGGGCGACGCCAATGATTTCTGTTATCACACAGTGTCGTTAAACAGAAACTATCGTCATGTGATATGAATTAGAAATGACAGGCAAACAACATCTGTACAGATTGTAACAAAGTAGAAGTTTACACCAAGTTTAATAAGACTTTGAATCAATTGAGAGCAGAAACAAGTAAATAAGATCACACACAAACAACAATGATACAAGAATTTTTTTAAATAGAAAAATAAAAGAGAAGCTAAGTAAATGTATAAAAATAAAAATCCAAAGATAGAGAAATAAAAAAAGGAATAAAATCTGGTTAAAACATTCAAAGAGCAGAAAAAGATAAATAAAAGCGCATTAGAACAGTTGAGGATCCAAGACAAACAGTCGCACTTCAATTCGATCCCACTACGTTCCCATCTCTTGTGTTAGATAAGTTCCTCCTGGAACAGTCTGTCACTGCACTTAATTCTCTGTTGCCTTCGACTCTGTGATGCCAATGCATTTACCAATGGTTTTAAAACGCACTTATTTCGATCTGTTATAATCGGCACAGCGCTTTTCTTAGGCACCTAAAAATGCGCTATATCAGGCGTACTCACACGCGCATACATTATACATACACATACATAGACCTACGAATATACATAGCATATATCAATGTATACATCATACGTACATTTTACATACGGGTACTTCAGTACACAGGCATTATTATATGCAATCATACAGACACACATATTTCAAATCTATAGCTTAGCAAATGCCATGGGAGCAAAAACCAATGGAGAGACAGAGAACAATACAGGGTGAGGAAGAGAGACAGAGAGACAGACGGACAACCCAACCCATGAGCATTTACAACTATAGACGTACAGACAGACAGAGATACAGACAGACACACAGACAGAGATATACATTCAGAGAGACAGGCAGTGAGACAGAGAAAGAGACAGACATGTAAACAGATCGACATAGAAAGAGACAGACAGCAACATAGAAAGACAGATACACAGACAGATACCCAGACATACAAGAAGAGACAGACAGAGACAGATAGAGGGAGACAATCAATGAGAGCCAGCCAGACATAGAAATAGCACCCGACTTACTGTTATACAACGGAACCCATGTGTTGTATGGGGTAACCCAGAGTTGAACCCTTTCGCCAAGGACTGCACTCTCCAACTCCGCCGACATCAACGATCCCACCCACACACACTCTCACACATGCACTGTGTACGACGGCCAGCCACACGTGTGCGCATATGTACATATTAATTGCGCCCTTGCACAACTGATTAGGCCCGTCGAACAAAGGCAAATTCCCCAACTGATAAAGCGGGGAGGGAGGGGAGGTACCCTCGGGCCGTCAGCTGGCCTGGCCGCCCGCCCGCCAGGTCGGCCACCGCCGCCTCAGCCTGCCTGCTCTCTTAAAAGCCCGCAGACGTCAATCAATGCGGATATATTTACCACCGTAAGTGGGGTTCGATTGCCAGCCCGCACCCACCTACCTACTTGGCCCCTCCGCCCCCCAACGATCTCCCGACCACGGCAACACCCTCTGTATCGCCTCACCCACTCCGTAACTGCGACCTTCCCAGGGTGAACGCACTAGGCCCCGTCAAGGGCACGATGTCCTCGCACTTGGGGACGTTCTGAAACCCTCCCTGGGGTTAACAAGCGCATATTGGCCAACGGAGGACAAGCCACGGCTTGATTGTGAAATATTAGCAAAGACCATCCGAAAAGTCAATTGGCCAGCGCACTTTGAACTTTCAAAGGCAAACAAGGTTCACGGCTAAAGCAAATACCAAGCCAGATTCCAATCTGTGTATGGACGTGTGTATGCACACGTCTCGCACTGTGTATGGTTGCTTGTATGTGTGTGTTAGAGTGTGCGTATTTTGTCGTTTCATAATCTTAATATAATATTTTATCATAGAAAAATTCTTTTCGCCAGATTCTGCTACCTGCAACGACCTCCGCGAAAGACGAAACGCATGATCATCTGATGAGGTCATTATTTATTATCGGACCACAGGGCCATGATGATCAGGCCATTGACTGCAACGGTCCATAATTTAATCCCTACAACTCATAGGTAAACAACAGTGTAACACCGTTACGTCTTTATACATCGACTAACCCCCCTCCCCCTCCTCATCTCACATTGCGAAAGAAGTACGGAAGTAACATTACGACTAAATGACTAAGATACAGACAGCTCTTAAAAGATTAGAGATGGAAAATCAATGGGCTGATTCAAAATACATACAGAACTCTGGGTATATAAAGTTATTTACATTTGTCGCAGAAGCTGGAATTCGAACATTAAAATAACTGAACAACAGATTACCCAATAACAATAAAAAGTAAAATTTCTCCCATTAGTAACAATACAAAGTAACATTTCTGCCAACAGTAACATTACAAAATAACATTTCTCCAAATAGTAGCACTACATAGTGACATTTCTCCTAATAGCAACATTACAAAAAAGATTTCTCACAACAGTAACACAACAAGGTCGCATTTCTCCCAATAGTGACACCACAAAGTAAGATTTCTCTCTGTATAGTAACAGTTTGAACCAACAGATCCTAAAGCATCAGTTAGCCTTTAACAACATTCAGTGTGATATAGCACCATCATAAATGTCACATAATTGCATAATGTTACTGGAACATTGTGATACAGATTGTCTAGTGGAACCTCTTGCCACAACCAACCTACACAAGCAGCTCTAGGCAGAGTCAGAGAGCACAACACAAGAATCGATTAATCATTACATACTCTTTATAAAAACACAGGAAGAGGCAGATGATTATCATTGTCATGTAACTCACATATACATATGCATATTGCGCTAATTTATACATTCACCTCTATTAGAAGCAGGGGTCGCTGGGAAAGAGAGCGCTTCAATTCAATTCCATGTATACGAGAGATCAGCGTGAGTAGAGGATACTGGCATGATAGAACGGATCGTTTACCCTTCTACCTCAGCCAACAACTGTCGCTCCGAGCAATCCGATACTCCTGTTCATGACGCCGATATGTGCACGCAACGACTCATTCATATAGCGCCAACCGTATGTCCCGGCAAAACGAAGGGACCCTATTGAAACGACGGGAAGATATTCTACCACGAGTTCATACACAGAACACCCAACATCACAAACGAAGAGCAGAAACAGCAGCCTGAAGTGCACCGATACAGGTACACCTAAGAGCCCTACACCGCCCCTCCTCACCCCCTCCTCATCCGGCAGCACAGGTAAAAGCTCCTGCTGGAGGGCAAGGCAGCTGACCGCGCCCGATGCAGGAAGCAGCAGGCAGCAGCAGAAGCAGCCGACACTTGACGGGCCAGAACGGAGAAAAAGGAGCCCACCCTCTTCAGCCCACAGGGTAAAACAACATTCGCGTTTATATACAGACGCATGCAAGACACGGAACACCCGCATGCACGGTACTTCTCTGAATATACAGCATGTATCTAAGCATGTGTACGAACCTACTGTGTGCCTCTATGTATCTATTATATCTGTGTACGTATGCCTTCATGTGCCTACATGTATGTGTGGGTTTCTAAATGTTTCGTGTTGCCCCGATTCAATGTATACTCGTTAAATTTGAAATCCAATTCTGTAAAGTGTTCCTGTGGCATTGTATATATTGTGGGATGTGGTATTCGTTTGGTAAGAGCAGTCACCTTGAAATTCATGGGGTGAGGGTTGAAGCCTCTTCCTTCTCCTATCAGATCCTACCCACAATAGTTCCCTACCTAAATTTACCACAGATTCAAACAAATGTTAGCAAATGCATTACAGAGTCAAAGGAAAGAGAATATTAAGAGCAGAGGCAGACTGTTCCAGGAGGAAAACTTCCATTACTTGCACTCTGAGAGTGCCAGTCCCAAGCCTAGATAAAGTAGGGTCACGCTAATGATCCTAGTTATCACACGGTGTCGTTAAACTGCACAGTTAACACTACTTTTGACAGCATATTTATTCTTCAGAATGGTTTAGAATTAATCTTTGGGTTTCTGCAATGGATTATTAACCAGAGCTTCATTTGAATTGAATTTTGATGGACGCATTGTCGATTCAATTACTAAATGAAAACAATGAATGAATACAGTAACTGCACAATATGTTAAATTAGATTGTATTAATCTTATCATGGCTACCAGTCATCCTCATCTTTCCACAATCATCAGATCTTGAGTTGACTCCAAAGAGGTTAATATTATCATGCATGTGTGCCAAATGCATTGGGCTCCCGTTCCCCATGAAATTCACTTCCAACTGTTTTTTAGAAGTGTTTCATGTGATGAATTATGTAGTTCCATATTATTATTAATCAAATTTGTGACATGTAGAAGGCCACATCAACATTTGAAGCTGAGGCTGAGGAAAATTCCTATCGATTAGTTGTCAATAAAATTCATGTCGTCAGGGTCGGTTATGGTCAGGTTAGGCGCCCTGAAGGTCATTTTTGGGTCAGTGCCGTCAAGAGATTTAGTGCAGCTGCATAAACTTCTATATCAGCAAGAATTCTTTCCATAAATCCAGATTCCATATAAACAGAATATTTTCATCAATCCAGCTTCTATGTCAGCAGAATTATTTTCATCAATGTGGCTTCCATTTCCTTCATACTCATACATGCCAAGGCTAAGAAAATGAAGTCGCAAACATTGCTTTCTTCATGTATTCTACTGGTTCTCACAAGACTGACTTTTCTTGTCCAATCAACCACCAATATCTGCCTTAACAGTACACTTGCGATTCATTCTATTTTCAGAAGATTTAAATGATGCTGTTCAATATTTTACACAAGTAAAATCTACATTTAAATCATAAATTCCAATTAAACGTTAACGAATTATCCGCTAACGAAGCGTACTGCATGAATATTCAACAGACGGGGTTCAAAATCGAACATTGCAGGTGATCGAATCTTACAAGTAATCGCGTTTTGCAATTGATCATTCAAACGTTTAGTTAAAAATCATAAAAGCAGAAATTTATTATCTTTAACAATAATTACAACTTAGTATCGAGAAAAAGTAAATTTTGACCTGGGTCGACTTTCGTTGTTGCTTCCGTCACCGACCATCAACTGTTTCGTCCTAGAAACCAACACACACGGAAAATTAGTTTTATAGCGCCTTTAATTTCTTAACCGCATTTCAGATCAATTACTTTAGTCAAATAGCTATCAAAAAAAATCGTGGCATTTTTAATTCTACTAATAAATAAAATGTTTTTTTCGATTTTATTTACTGTAATACATGAATCGATTTTTAAAACGAGTCATGCTTATGTTTTGCGATGGACATGACTTTAAAATAAAAAATATCTGTTAGTGACTAGATGTTGACCGTAAAATCATTATTTTTACATTTTTATTATCATCATCATCCCCATCATTCTCATCAACAATAACAACATCATCAACAACAGCATTGCCGATTTTGTTTCATTTTCATCATCGTCATTATTAATAGTTTTTGCATAAATTACTGTCTGTAGAAACCTATTATTACTTTATTACCAATACCAATACGAAACGAAATGCTAAAATATATTAGTAATAGCAGCTGCATCCGCGTATTAGGGCCTTAAAGCTGACAGTTTCAGTTATGTTTAAGGTTTCTGAATGCTGATTGATTGCTGAAGCAGTTACGTTCATATAGCGCGTCAATTTGACATATTTCAACCTACGTCATCCTCGCTGACTAAATTTTAGTAGTGAACATTAATATTAACTTTTTTCATTTTTCTTATGCTTTGTTGATTAAACAAACGATTGGACGAAATTGGTGAACGTTTGTGGGCGATTGATTTTCTTAATTATTTCAGAATCCAGTAAATGAACTCACACCGACAATTCTAGGCCTACAATTATTATATATTTTAAAAGGTGTTCGTTTGACAGTAGGCGATCAAGTTCTGTGCGTCACGTTCGCAAGATGGCGTCGGTCACAATCATTGACATAATACAAACACAAATCAATGGTTATACAAATGGTCATGAAATTATATTCACCAGAATTAATAACTTACGGTTCTCATAGCAATCGGTATTCAATTTTGTGACTTGGAATAATTGCTGAAAATTGCTTTAATAAATATTGTAACAAAGTCTTGTTCGGTTGTTTAAAAACAATTAATACAGCACTGTGTGAAATCAAAAATTATTGGCGTCGCCCTCCTTGCTTGGTACTGGCACTGCGAAATGCGAGCAGTGGCGGAGATGGATGCACAAAATATGTTGTTTGGCATCTACTATGGCTTTCTTTTCGACCATCTGACGAGATCAATTATTCTTGAAAAAACAAAAATTATATTTACGACCACTGAAGTGTAGTCTTCAGGTGTAGCGATGTGTAGGCCTACTCGTCTCCATGTTCTCTGTCTCAGCCAATGAGGTGCAATGTGCCATACACAAACCCTCTAAGATTTGACACAGCGCTCGTGAATAAACTGGTTCCCTGCGCTTATGTTTCGAGCGGCTATTAGGAAGCTTGGAAATTACAGTAACTGATCTTCTACCTTCTGCCATCAGCGGAGGAAATTTGGCCGCTGTTAGAGCGTAGTTCGGTAGGTGGCGGAAGTATAGCAGTAGTCTTGTAAATATCAAACAGTAAAAATGCTTGAAACTATCGATTGTGTGAAGCGCAGGGCACCATCTTGTTAACGAGTGCTTCAGGAAGATAATATCCATAGTAAGCTAAATTCCTCTGCCACAGGGACCAAATGGAGCCAATTACGGTAGCGTTGTTAGGACACGTACAGGCCCAGGATGGTCTAATACAATAATTAGAACGGGTGTTGAGTAGGCGAGTTATCTGTTGCCTCCTTAACCGCGCCTTATTTATTGTAATTATTTTCTTTTCAAGCTCTGATCTTTGAGTTAGCAGTTCACCAATCCAACCATGGTACTACACCGCCTTCTACTCCAGTTTAAGGTTTCTCTGAAAACCAGACCCCGATATCCACTGCATATAACTCTCCTATGCGATGCGGCGCTCGTGAATAAGCTGGTGCCCTTCGCTTTCTTTAGAGTAACTCCTGAGAATTTATGAGTATGCGATTAAAAATTTAGAAATATGTTAATACAATTTCTAAATTGTAGATGCGATTTAGAAATATGCATATATAAAATGCAACACAATATACGGTTGCGAATAGGGTCACGTGGCACGTGACGAAAGAGAGATGGCGGCGTGTTCTTGCGCTGGCTAATTAGAACCTAGAAGACAATTATTTAATGGACCGTAAGATCAGAGAACTCCTCTTCTAATCCGGACAATGTAATTGGGTCGCAAGAGCGATCGCAACGGACCAACGATGGACCCTCGAGGGATAATTACGCCTTCGCCCGGCAGGTGTTTGGCCGACCAACGGACGGACGACGGATGCAGTGGCCCTCACTACATGCAATGTTAGTTGTAGCAGTATAGACACTGTGTGAGAGCAACGATCGTTGGCGTCGCCCTCCTCTTTATCCAGATTTGGGACTGACACTGCAAGAGTGCGAACAGCGGATGAGTTTTAATTAGTGATAATAGTTTCAGTATCACAATCAAATGTGATAGCAAAGATCATTGGCGTCGTCCTCCTCCTGTATCCAGTCTTGAGACTGGCACTGTCAAAGTGCCAACAGTAGTAGTAATTTCATTCTGACGACACTGAGTGATGACAAAGATCATTGGCGTTGCCCTCCTCTTCAATCCAGACTTGGGGCTGGCACTGCCGCAATGCAATCAGTGGCGAAGATGAATGTGTGTCTAAGGACAACCTTTATCCTTCGTTGGTTGGATGGATAGATGGACTGATGGTTGGATTGATGGATGGATTGATGGATGGATGGATTGATTGATGGATGAATTGATGGATGGATAGATGGATTGATGGATGGATGGACTGATGAATGGATGGATGGATGGATGGATGGATTGAGGGATGGATTGATTGAGGGATGAATTGATGGATGGATAGATGGATTGATGGATGGATGGATTGATGGATGGATTGATGGATGGATGGATTGATGGATTGATGGATTGATGGATGGATGGATTGATGGATGGATTGATGGATGGATTGATGGATGGATGGATTGATGGATGGATGGATTGATGGATGGATTGATGGATGGATTGATGGATGGATTGATGGATGGATTGATTGATCGATGGTTGGATGGACGAACGGTTGGATGTACGGACAGCGGACGGACGAATGGAATGTGGATGGATGAATGGATATGTGAGACATAGAAAGAAGGCAGAAGACAGGAGACAAACACCTAAGGAAGGAGGGAAGCAATGAATTAAGAAGGACACAGACCAACCGATTTATGAAGCGCCAATAAGATTGTCTCACGTGATCGCCTGCCGTAATTCGAGAGGCGGTCATCTTGGACATTGGACACTCAACGCTGGACACTGCTTGGTCGATGACTGACCGCACGGAAGCGGCGCCTGCCTTCCAGTTTCTCTGCCCCTCCAGGCGCTCCCTTGGGACACATCCATCCCCATAGAGCACTGGGAAGCAGGCCTCGCACCGCCCGTCCATCTGGCGGGCCGGGGGTGGAGTGGGTGGGTGGCCTGGCTTGGCCTGGAGTGGGTGGGTGGACCGACGGAAGCGGTGCGTAGTACACGATTGCGCTTTTAATTCCGCCTTGATGGGCGAATCTTCAGGGATTCATCTAAGGACTTTGAATGACGATCATTGAGTTGAGTTGACGTCGACAGAAGAGTGTTGCGTTGAGAGAATGCGTGAGATCAGATAAAGAAGACATCCGTTCAGTTAAGACCGACGGACGGTAGACTTCATGATTAGGATTCGCTACAAGAGATTCGTGGTTTGATTAAACTACATTACACTTTATTAAATTAAATTAGACTAGATGATTATTTAATTATAATAGATTACATTACATTTTATTAGATTATATCATATAGATTATATTAGTATAGATTTTTATTGAATTATAGGTGGATAGAATTAATCATATAAAGAGATAAGTTCAGATAAAGCCTCATGTCTTCTCTAGAAGTGTGAATAGATTCTTATATAACAGAGACGACTTCAGCTGATGACACTCGTGAGTTTTTGCATATCAGATCCGAGTTAAAATGTGATTAAATCAATCAGCAAGAACATCTTCAAGAGATAATGACTCCAGCAATTAATAAGGAATTTATTAGCCATCATGCAGTTACATTTTAGATTATACTTTGTAGGTTTTGCAACTCAAGCTTTGACCGAATTCTGTCGAAAGTCATTCTTGTCTGATTCCTCCTTGGTCCAAAGTAAACTACCAGTTCAAAGCACTTACCTCTCTAACTATGGCAAGGCATGACGTTGCAAGACTGTCCTGGACACTCACACCAATGATTTTCATTTAGCCTTAGACGCTGCTGTTTGTCTTTCTGACTTAAAAGAATCTATTGCATCTGTTCGATATCTTCCAGTTTCTTCAAGCAATACGGACAATGCTCGGACGAACAGGTTATATAAGTTATTCTCTGAAGCGGCTTCCAACCGATTTGTTTTAAAAGTGATTAATTCAATAATATCGCTCTCACGTACTTTTTAACGGGGTAATTCATAAATTAGAAATTTGTAGATAATTTTGTCAGGATCAAAACTGTTTTGGAATTTAAAAATCGATGAGTATCTATCTATTAGTTATTATTGCAAATGCCCGTATAAGGTGATTCTTCACTATTATCCAGACACAGTGAATATACATTTGGAAATGGATGAATGAATGTCTGTCTGTCTGCCTGGATAGATGAATGAATGAATGGATGAATGTATAGATGGATGGATGTATGGATGGATGGTGGACAGCTGCCAAGTGAGCATCTAAAGAAGAGGATACATCAGCGGATGAGCCACTAGTGACCACTGACCACTGTCCACTACTAGAAGTGGACTACGACTGGCTCTGCTGTTGGTCAGTCGCATGAATTTTTAATGCCATAAGCTAAGTCGGCCTCAGTTCGCGCGTCCCCGATTTCGACGAATATTGGACTCGATGTCCTTGCCTCTCCCACCCAATGTCCTGCTCTCGGTCTCTGTCTCTCTGTCTCTTTATATCTCTACCTGTCTATTTCTCTGTCTGTCTGCGTGTCTCTATTTTTGTCTCCCAAATGTCCATTTGTTTCATCGCCTTCGTTCCTCTTTACGCCTTTTTCTCTGTCTGCTCAACTCTCTCTCTCTCTCTCTCTCTCTCTCTCTCTCTCTCTCTCTCTCTCTCTCTCTCTCTCTCTCTGCCCCCACGTCTTTGCCTAAGTGGGTGTTTTTGTCTCACCTCCTACCTGCCTCTCTCCTTCTCTCTCCCATCCCATTTCCCTCTGTCTATGTCTCCCTATGCGTCACTGTATCTTCTCCTTCCTGCCTCTCTCCTTCTGTCTCCCGCTGCCTCTTGCTCCATATGTCTCTCTGTACCTCTCTGTAACCTCATCTGTCTTCCTCTCTCATTTTGCCTCCTGTTGCTTATCTCTCTTCCTCTCTGTCTCCATATTTGTCTTTGGCCCCTCTTATGTCTGTCTCTCTCCGTCTTTCTCCTACTGCCTGTCTTTTTCAGTATGTCTGGCGTTCCTCTTTCGTCTTCTCATACGGCTGATGATGCTCTAGTCCACCGCATCTGGCACTGGCACTGGTTGCTGCCGCAGACGACGATGCTGGCTAGACGTACGCTGCTGCTGCCTCTGTTGGCTGCTGCGTCTGGGATGGCGGTGCTACTGACCGACTCACTTACTCACTCACCGAATACATTTGCATATCTAATCTCACGATGACAGATTCGGTCTTTAAATTATGCAAATATATGCATAAATTGATGAATTAAAAAAGGAATTTTATTTATGCATATAATTCATCTAATGTGATTGTTACAAACACATTATATTGCGCCTTTATGGCTTCTCCTTCCAAATGTGAGGTTGCAACAACTGTCTAACTCATATGGAACCTAAATTTGATCCAGACCGTTTGCAGTCAGATTGATCTGAGAGTTCTTAGTACACAGTGTGGCCTAGATAAGAATCTTAATATCTTAGCGAGTTTCGAAGCGAGGCACTTGCAAATCTCCACAAATCCTTTCTCATCGGGAAGCCAGTTCAGCGTTTCTCGATTATTTTGAGACAAAATACACGTATGCATATTTATACACACTATGCAGAATTATGCAGATTTCTTTATTTTTATGCAAATTTATGAACATGTATATTGTTTATGCAGATTTATGTTTGAATTGGGATGTATATATATATATATATATATATATATATATATATATATATTGGGCTGAAACCACAATTTTTTCAATGTTGGTTGAGTGGTGTTATTTTTCTTCGTAAGATGCCTTTCTCCCTCTTAACAGGTGCCTGCATCAGCTGCTGCTGCTGCTGCGTTTGGTCCGTTGATGGTGGTTACTGGTGATGTAGTGATGGTGATTGCAATTGGCGCCTACGTTGGGTGTTTCGTCCGAAATTAAAATCTGCACGTGGAAGCCAGTGCAACGCCACTACGACGAACACGAATGGCTCTGTTCACTCTTGTCTGGATATATGTGTATGTCCATCTGTCTGTCTATCTGTCTGCCTCTGTCTGTGTGTGTCTGTCTGTCTGTCTGTCTGTCTGCATGTGAGAAGTTACTTGCTTGGCTGATTCTCTCTTTGTAAGCTTTTCAATGCCTACAATTACTTTTTTTGAATCAATGTGATAAACTGACTTTGTATACATGAGGGCAAAAAATATTAATAATAATAATAATAATAATGATAATAATAATAATAATAATAATAATAATAATAATAATAATAATGATAATAATAATAATAATAATAATAATAATGATAATAATAATAATAATAATAATAATGATAATAGTAATAGCAATAATAAGAATACGGTTGCCTTAAGAGGTACATTCGCCCTACCAGTGGCTACCACACGCTGTCGAGTGAGTTGCCGTTCCAGAAAATCATCCCATCTCCGGATATTATTTAGAATGCCTGAGGGATTATTAGTACCTCGGGCAAAAACTAATAATAAGGTCAAATGAAGCAAAGCCTAATGCTCATTCAAATTTCTTGCGCTTTGGCGATGCCTAGTCTCCGGAGAAGTGACTGACTGCTCTGGGGCTATATCTCAGACTACGTATATTATTACATCATCAATTATCATATTTCATTAATTTATATTATATTAATATGTATATATTAATATGTATTGCAGGTCATTTTATCCTGAAATCATTTTCACGAGTATCGAACGGTCCAAGTCTCAGAAGCGCATAAGTCTTGTAGCGCTTTTTGTAGCGCTCGTTTAAGTCTGCTTCTGAAAAGGCACGAATATTTACAGATTGACGCCAAAGAATTCTACCGATGCCAATCAAAGACAATGCGTCTTAAAGACGTTACGGTTCCACATGAACGCATTCGAAGAGTCTGATTCGCTCGAGTTGATATACCTATTCACTCAAGCGTTACACCGGTCGCTACGTTGCAGAGCGAAGGTTCGTTTGACATCTGACATTAGTTTGGCTATCCAAACGGGATCATGGTATAATTATTCCACTGCGCCGAGTATTCCTCAATCCGTGGTGATACAGTACATCGCTTCATCTCTTTCCGCATTTGCTTGACAAGTATGGGAATGATTCCATAGCATTGTCGACAACGATATCTCTCTCTTTCAGTCAATTTTTAATCGTAATATCTTCCGAAAATCGTCGAAGCTTTGCCGAAAACGGCAAGATCTTTCCTCCCAAATGACGGCTTTCGTTTGGGGATTTGCATTAATAGGCACGACAGACAATGAATGCTCCAGTCATAGCCACTGCTTCTCAAAACTCGGGCGAGGCAGTGTTGGATCACCAAAACGACCTCTGACCTTCGACTGACCTTCGACTAAAATCCGATTGACCTCCGACTGACCTTCGATTGACCTCTGGATCAGTGCGGTCCTTTCATCGTTGAGGCCGAGAATTTCATCCGCTTCTGTTTCTGTCTCTGGTTACAGAACCAAACTCTTACAACGTTCTTCTTCAGATCGAGTTTATCGGCGATTTGAGCGATCTTCTCACCTGACGGTCTCGGCTGAATGGCGAAGTAAGCCTCGAGGGATCTCTTCTCCGGTCCAGCGATCGACGTCCTCTTCCGCTTTTTATCGCTGGCACCATTCATAAGTTCTTCCCTCATCTTTGTTTCGTGAGCGGCTCTTTCAGCCTCTGCCAACCAAGCGGACAACACTGGTTTTAACGCGACCATGTTGTTATGACTTAGCGTCAAGGACTCGAATCGGCAGATCGTGCTTTGACTGAGGGACCCTACGCCAGGGAGTTTCAGCTTTCCCAAGGCGGCTCCCACGTCCGCTTGGGTCGCTCCTAGCTTGATTCTCCGCTGCTTAAAGTGTTCGGCAAACGCCTCGAGTTCGCGGGGGTCGCAGTCCATCTCGCTGCAGTGGACGCCGTGAGGGGCGACCGCTCCCAACGCCCCGCCGACCACGACACCCTGGTGATGGTGATGGTGGTGGTGATGGTGTTGAACGTGGTTGAGCATTCCGTGCCCCATGGGGTTATTCGTACCACCCGGTATACCCCCAACCCCACTGCCGAGGTTGGTGTACACGGTCCCTGTGGCGTACATCTGTGGGGCGTGAACCGACATGCAGCTGGGGGGTGGGTGATCGGGGGAGGAGAGACCCCCAGTCATGATGGGGTTGAGCATCGAGTCTGCTCCCCCGGGGAAGCCGTGAAGGTGGGACCGCGACGATAGGAGGTGCTGGGCACCGTTGGAGCCGGGCACCAGCGGATCTCCACTGCCAGACCCGTAGAGGGAGTCGTGCTTCATTAGGAGGGGAGGAGAGGCCTTGGAGATGTCGGCACCTGATAGGGTCTCCGCTCGGGATAGGAATCCGTCGTCCAAACCACCGAAGAGATTACTCTACAACAAGACATAGCGTTACAGCAGTCAATGCATAATTAGCAATGCAATATGCTGTTGTCAATAAACAATGCAACACACACACGGTATTCACACAACATGCGACATCATTTGTTGCAACATTATCGAAGCAACGGACACAAGAACGCATTTATACCGTGCTATTTGCGGCTTCAATGACCAACAGCGTGTTACAGTGATTCAATTCAATCACGCGCCTCTAAGACATGCGCTGAGCACCCAAATCTTTTGAATAACTGATCTGCAATTTCCGTGTCGCAGCGCATTGCACCAAATAACTTTACGAGAGTTTGATCTTAGGTTTTGGTAGATTCAAAGTTTCCCTCAATTTTACTTGAAGTGGATTGAAACTTGGAATCAGTTTACTTTATGTAGATCTCAACTTTAAATCGATTTTACTTTTAGCGGATTACGACAAAGCCTAATTTAATGAATTATTGTGCTTTTAGTGGATTAAGACTAAGCCTAATTAAATGAATTAATTTACTTTTAGTGGATTAAAACTAAGCCTAATTAAATTAATTATTTTAATTTTGGTGGGTTTAGACTTTATTCAATTTTCTTTAAGTAGAGGCCTAAATCTACACTTTGAATAATGTTATTTTAATATAGATT
Organism: Bimastos eiseni; assembly: GCA_959347315.1. Taxonomy (NCBI): domain Eukaryota; kingdom Metazoa; phylum Annelida; class Clitellata; order Crassiclitellata; family Lumbricidae; genus Bimastos; species Bimastos eiseni. The sequence continues at coordinate 812,009 of OY365818.1, forward strand.
TGTTCTCAAGTCATTGTTCTTTAAGTAGTTTTAAACTTTGAATCAATTGTACTCTAAGTTGATTAATCTGAATATTTTTCAATTCATTTTTCTGGAAGTATTTCTGTTTGTTAACATGCTTTTACTTGAGCAGAGGATATATTTTTTTATCACCCTTGTTGAGTCGAAATATTACATTTAATTTTAGACGCAATGTTTGAAACAACCCCGTGACGTATTTGGCGATGTTCGTTCCGTAATTAAACCTAAAAAGGACTCAGCCTTGTTTTCAACTTCTTATGAACCGAGAATGCAACAAGAAGAGAAGGAGAAGTAATAAATCGTTGTCCACTTCAAACAATCCGAGGAACGGCTTTTGTTCTCTTCTTTTATGACAGTTCTGTCTCAGATCTCAGACTCCGTACCAGCTCCGCAGGATGCGGCAGGAGCATCCAAAGGGTCGAGGAACATAAATTTTAATTAAATCTTGCGACGTCCATTTGTTGTGTATTGTAAATTGGGTCCCGGGTGAGATGAGAGGGGGGATTGAAACCAGTGGTGATGGTGGTGATAGCAGTGGTAGTCGTGGTGGTGTTGGTGTTGGTGGTGGTGGTGTTATGTGGAGTGCCGCTTTCCCTTGGCAATTTCCGAACATCTGCGTAATGGCGGCGTGCAACCAAACACCGCCCAGAGGGAGGCCGTGCGTTAGCCGGACGGGCCTCCGCTCAGAGGAGCGAGTGCGACAGCCGCCCTCCGGGTCTCAGCTCATAGCCATCACTCGAAAGATGACAGAGCATGCGCGCTGACCATGCCCCTCTCTCTCTCTCTCTCTCTCTGTGTGCCTGTCTCTCCCTCTCCCTCTCTCTGCCTGTCCGATTCAGTTGCTCGCAACGTACGTCGCTTGCGGATCGCATTTCCTTTTGTAGTCCGCAGATTAACTTGTTATTTGTCATCTGCGTTGGATGATCGATTGTCGTGTGTCGTTAATTGGGGGAATACTTCGACCTTTTCGTCCCCTTTCGTCCCCCGATGATGGACTAATTATATAATAACTGGAAGGATCTGTGAGGGGAGTCGGGTGCCGTATGGACCAGAGGACAACCGAGGCTGAGGGAAAGGAATGGACGCAGAAAGGAAGTGGGAAGAGTTTAGGGATGGAATGGGAAAAGTTGTGAGAAGCACGTGCGTCGCATTTTATTAAGGACGCGAACGATTATACCCGATTATCGTAACTGTAATTTCAATCCTTATTGCAATTGTAATACTGATCGTAATCTATTCGTAATCTAAGCTAATCTTAGTTTTAATCGTAATTCTGATCCTAATCCTAATTGTAATCCTAATTGTAATCCTAATTGTAATCCTAATTGTAATCCTAATTGTAATTCTAATCGCATTTCAAATCGTAATTTTAATAGTAATTCTAATCATTATCTCTTAATTGTAAAAGCGCCAAACGAAATTCTAGCGCAGTGTGCCAGCCTACTCGCTATAGACCTGCGTCAGGTCTGTGGGAATTTCATGAGAGCAGTCTAATGTATGTCCAAGTTCGGTCTCCAAAGATTCCAGGTCAAGAGAAGAGACAGAGAGGCTGAAGAGCCAGAAGTCGCTTAGGTTGAGAAGAATTGGAAAAAGGAGGATCAGGAAGTGAGGCTGGAATTCTCCTGAAAAGATGAGAGTTTAGATTAGTGTAGTTGGATTGCTAGTTACGTCTCTATGCATGCATGCACCCAGGTGAGAACGCACATATAGGGATGTATCTGTTTATATTATTTATGTATTATGAATGTATGTAGGCATGTACGCATATGTATGTATATATATGTACGCATCTATGTCTGATTGTATATATATATTTATATATGAATTTATGTATATATATATATTACATGCAAAGGAAGAGTAGAGTAGTATGAAGCGATGAGTAAATAAAGTAATTAAGTTGAGCAGAAGCAAAGACAAAGAGACAAAGACAAAGAGAGACAGACACACAGACACAGACACAGACAGACACAGACAGACACAGACAGACACAGACAGATAGATGGACAGTTAGTAAATAATTACGGAAGTGAAGAGACCGGTGCGTGGGAAACACCTGCTCTGGTGAAAACTCATTAAGACCGTCGTCGTATACGTGGGTAGAGAGCGATGTTGAAGGCTGAGGCACAGATGACCGTATTTCCCGTAGTGCCATCGCCCGGCCTCAGGATGGAAAGCTTCCTGGCACTGGAAGTGATGGTGTTTGGAGTGGCGGTGTTATGAGCGGTGGTCGATGTAGGAGTGGTGGCGATATGTTTGGTGGTGGTAGAGGTGGTTTGATGATAGTAAGTAAGGAAGGTGGTATGAAGATAGTGATGAGATGATTTCATGGTAAAGTCATTGGTGGAATGGTGGTAAAGGAGATTGTGGTGGTAGTTGTTCTGATATTACAGCTCTTATGCTCATGGCAGAGATCTGGTGAAATGCTATAGTACAGAAACACATAATGACAGACAGACATCCAGACAGACATCCAGACAGACATCCAGACAGACATCCAGACAGACATCCAGACAGACATCCAGACAGACATCCAGACAGACATCCAGACAGACATACATACATACATACATACATACATACATACATACATACATACATACATAAATACATACATACATACATGCCTACATATATACAGAGGTAAACATACACAGAGAGATTTTTGAATAATTTACTCAAGATGCACTTCTTCTGAAACCTTCTGCTTGTCTGTCTGTCTGTCTGTCTGTCTGTCTGTCTGTCTGTCTGTCTGGATGTCTGCCTGTTAGAAGACAACAGAGTGTTTCATAAAATCTGTTCTCCATGCACACATCGCCTCGTTCCAAATGCACTCAAGATCAACGTGGGGGGTTATCCAAATCACCCTAGCTATAGTGATCATTCTTCCCAAAACGGTCTAAGTGCTTGTACTGATGTTTCAACCACCAATGTCGACTGCCAGATATTTACAATAATCGTCGGCTCACATTTCACCGGAATCGAGCAACGACGGACTCACACAAGTGGCAGAAATTCTCCAAATCGAGAGATTTTCTGGAGATTTATTTATCTCTCCACCGCTCAACGCTGTTCTCCTGTCACCCATAATGTGTTTCGGACGCTTTGATAGCGTCGAAGACTAATTGAAATATTGCGACGCAAATTGCTGTTGGACGCTTGCAACGGATGGTCGAGACTGGGGCTGGCTGGGCTAAGCGGAGGCAAGGACGCTTGGCCACCGCTGGACCACCGCTGGCTGCCGGCGTTGGAGGCGGTGGATGCGCTAGGACCGGATCCGTAATTGATTCGGACACGGTGGCGTTTGTTAGGTGGAATGATTGAAAACGGGGGAAAATAATAATTGCTGCGTTGACGAAGATACAGTGAAATGACGATCGTTGAAGTGGAGATATTATGAAGAAACATGATAATGACGATAAAGGGGGCAACGATTAGGCGCATAGAACATATGAGAGATGATTGCGCTCCTTTAGTTCCATTGTTGTAGTATTGCTATTGTTGTATTTCTATTGTCGTTTCGTTGCTGCTAGCGCTCGTGAATAAACTCAGCGCTCGTGAATAAGCTGAGCTAAGCTTTCAAGTGGCGCTTTAGATATTTGGAGACTACGATTACGATCTCGTTTCACGCTGCCACTTATTCTCCGCCTCACACTTTCTCTTTCTGTTCCTCCTCCTCCTCCTTCTCCTCCTCCTCTTAACACTTCCACATTTTCTCCTCCTCCTATTTCTCCGCCACCTTCTTTTCCTCTTCCTCACGCTTTCCTTTTTCCTGCATCCTCTCTTCCCTCCATTCCTCCTCTCCTCCTTCTCACACCCGTCTTTCTCCTTCTTTCCCTACTCACCCTCTCCAGCGCAAAGCTTAAGGGAACAATCTTTTCTCCTTGATTATCGTCAAATTGCATCGGGACGGAGACGGAGGTCTAGCGAGTCCCCAAGCGCCAACGCGCGCCTTCCGATCGAGACGGGCAGACCAGGACGCCTCGCCGCCCTCGTCCGGCTTGCCTGCCTGCCTCGACCGGCTGGCGGTCGGGCGGGTGCGTCGGTCCTTCGCCTGCACTAATGGTCGATTCGAGGTCATTTAGGATATTAATCCAACACGTGAACTAGTGTGACCATAATGCTGAACAACGTAGGGATGCTTTAGCTGCTGCTGTTGGCGGATGAGGCAGGCGTTGGCCATCTGTCATCCCGACGAGTAGTCACGTGATGGAGTTAAAGCAACAATATACGTCATAGGCGAAGCAGACGACATAATTATTGCAACGGACGAAATGATTCCACTTAACAGCGACATCTTTAGGATTAGATCCGAACTAAGAACTTTGTGTGTTGATCCATTCTCTTATGTTCATTTCCACCATTGGGTAGCCAGTCCTCTCCCCAACCGTCTCATCCTCATAACCTCCCAGTGTGCGGCCAGTGTACTCGGTATAACCAAGATGTAAAATGTAAATATTACATTGGGTTGCATGCAAGCATTTTTAGAGCGCCTCTAGTAGGGTGAACCGCTCAAAAGCGCTTCTAGTGCGCTATAGGCCTCGCGAGAAGAAGAACTAGGTTTTGAGAAAAGCGAAAGAGGATGAGAGACTGTCAGATAGAATTTTAGAGTGAACAGAAGTAGAAAGTGTGTTCCAGAGAGAGGGACCAATTGAAACAAAAGGATCGAGACCGAACCAGAGCAGTTCCAGTAGGCCTATGGGGAACCAAAAGGTAAATACAATACAATGCAATACAAACCAATAAGTGGGCAAAGGATGAGCCATCATCCTTGTAAATACATTTGTGCCCTCAATTGGATCTGAACCACCATCCAAGCGATTGATTATAAGCCACTGCACTCGCGCACATCCCCAGTGAGTGAGTGAGTGAGTGAGCGAGCGAGCGAGTGAGTGAGTAAGTTGATGGAGTGTGTTAGCCATCTCTATTCCAATGGATGAATCCATTAAAATGCATTTAACCAATTGTGGTAACACTCACATTGTGTAGTTGCATTTGAAACCTGTCGTTGCATTGAACAGAGTCTTGTATTCTGCCCTGAAAACAGACGAAAGAAAGATGATCATTGGATGTATGTGGAGAGCTTCAAATATCCATCTCATGAAGATGAGTTTATCATACTACGGTCATCATAATCATCGTCATCTTAATATCATAAGCAATCCTATCTACACATATCTCTAGAAAGATAGATGGATGAATAATATACACAGACAGACAGACGGACAGACGCACAGACAGACAGGCAGACAGACAGTCAGGCAGGCAGACACACAAATAACTAAATTGATAGTTAGCCAGGTAGGAAGACCGATCGGCAGATTGGCATGCATACATACGGACATGTAAAGAGACGGACAGACAGCGATACATCTAGACATGCATCTTCCTCCTATATAATATATCTTCGTGACTCGTCCTCCCATCTAGCGTCGTCGTCGTCGTTCGTAAATAGAAGTGACGCCAGAGGTCTGTCGTCACTTCCTGTCTTCTCTCCACTTCCGCCCAATTCACCTGCGCTGCTTATGGCAAACAGCCACAATTACGGACCGAACAGAGCTACACAGACATACAGACGGACACAGTGATACCCACAGGAACAGAGGGACTACCTTTGCTTCTACTTCAGTTGAATGACCTTCCGTGTGTTGACCTGACTTAGGAATGACTTTGGAGCAACTTCGTGCGATGCTTTATACATTTCAGACTATAGTGCTATAGAAATGGCTGATTGCAACTGCATTAAATCAGCTGGCTCTAGTCATAGTGATGGGAGTTTTTGCTAAGATATTTTTCAGATGTTTTTGGATTTCCAGTTGAATAAGAGATTGCTTGAATTATTTTATTGAAACAATGACTCAGTGACCGAATGAGTTATTTTTCGAGTGAGTGATTGAGTGAATGAGCGAAGAAGTAAACGCGTGGCCATCGAGCGAATGAGTAAGTGGGCGATTGAGTGCATGAGCAAGTTATTGAGCGTACACTTAAGAAACGTTTAAGTAATTATGCGTTTCTGTCGCATACAGAGTATAATTATCGCACCTGACATGTAGTATGAGCGATTAAATTGTCAGAGGTTGGCGCTGGGGAGGGTTCAATCCACAGTTCATTTTTTAACCCCGCCAGTTCTTTTAAAAATTTTTTTATTGGGGTCAGGCAAACCCCCAGATCAGCTTTCAGTGGCACTCACACTCACAGTCACCCTGTGCACCTTGGACCTTTCGATCATGGTAACAACTGCAAAATAGATTACAGAGGGTCAGAGGGGTTGTCCAGCGACTTCAAAAGAAAGATTCATTTTCTCTTGCCATAGGTTGTTGGAGAGCTAGCAAGGGGGGTCGTTCGAGAAGTAGGACAGGAATGATAGGGGAAAGAATTCTTACAAGGGTGAGACTTTAAGTTGGTAGATTGAGGAGTAATCGCTTCAGAAGACTTTGGCAATGGTTTGTGAAGGAACATAAGAATCTAGTGGAATACAAATCCCTCGAGAGCGGCGTATGCTTCGATTGGAGATCTTGAAATCCTCTTCTGAACATCGAGGCATACCCATTGCGTGGGAATTAAAACCCAGGGCTTTACACATGACCCTGACAAAATCCCATTACGCAGTCTGACAATTAAACCGTTTCAGAAGCTCGTTCGTTATTGAAAAACGCATTCAGTTCGCGACAAGAGCGCAAAAGCAGACGACTCTCTTTGCCACGCGCGAGATCTAAGCCTCTCTCTCATCCCAACTCATTGTATCGCTCGCCCTGTTGCCGCTCCGTCACGCGCCAGTTCGTCGGTCGGAGGTCCCACGCGACCGCCGACGTCCGGGTCTCACCCCCTACCCTCATCGCTGAGGGAAGTCACGTGCAACGGACCGAAACCGACGGTCGACTTGAAAGCGATGCATTCTGGGATAATTGGGTGTCTATTAGGCGTGATCGCTCTGACAATGAGGTCCGCTGAGGGAAAGAGTCAGAAGTTGTGAGGGGAGAGTGGGGTGGGTATGGCGAGGGAGAAGGCAAACGGGCGAAGAGAGCGCCACCAGTTTCCGGTATCTATTATTTTTGAGGCGTTTCTTCTGCAGCCTTTGCGCAAATAAGCGTTTTCTATTTAAACAGAACATTGAACGGTTCCTTTAAAAGGCGCTTCCCAAATCTTCAGATATATAGCTATATATACATTGCACATATATATCATATTCTAATTGTAATTACGAAAATTTGTATAGCGTCGTCAGTAGCAAGCTAGTTCTAAGGTGCTTCACATGACAATTCGCTGGAGATTGGGTCATTCTAGGTGACACCGTACCCCATGAGTAATGGGAACGCAGAGCTGAGGACCCGAGTGCAAGACCCGTAGGCCTATCTCCCGTAACGTTGACTAGTCCCTCTTTCGCAAGGTGGCGGCCGCGGCGTTGGTAAAAGTGGAATGTATAGCGTAATGGACGCCCTGCGTGGCTGCCAACGGTTCGACTATAATTATAATAACTTGTCATCATTCGTCCATAACATTTCTGTAATCATATCCTTCGGTTTGTCACTTTTCAATCAAACGAAATTATACTAATATATCACTTTCACGGTTGATATTCATCTCCTTTTCCTAAACATTCTGCAACGCGATTCCTCTACTCTGAAGATGTTCTGGTCTTTGTTCAAGGTCCGTCTGCAGCTCAACTTGTCCTTTTTCTTCGGTCCATCGAATCTCTTTCTTATCTGAGCTTAAGATTCTGATTGCTAGACTGCGAACAGTGGAGGAATTATATTATTACAAATATTGGTTGAAGAGTTACCGTAATAACAGGGATCAATCATAACAAAGATCATTGACTTCGCCCTCCTCCTTCATATGTCCATAGCTTGGGACTGGCTCTGTCAGAGTGCGAACAGGGACCGAGGGACTTGCTCTGAGATATTAAGAATGCGGATGATCCTATGAGAGAGTGGGAGGAGGCAGTACTAGAGGGTTAGAGAGAGAGTGTCTTTACCTGCTGAGAGAACTTGGATCATGTAGCTCAAGTGTTAATGGTCGGCTATTCTTCCGCTGGTCACTTCCCCTCTTTCGTCGGATCGGATGGTCACGTGTCTGTCACAGCGGACGTCCGTCTGTCCATCTTGGTGACCACGCTTAAGCCGGACTCGAGTCCTGGTGGTCATCGGTTGAGGAAGGGGGGTCAAAAGGACGACTGGTCATCTTGACTGACCACTGCTTGAAAACGTCGTCTGCTTATGTCTACTGTCTAATGTCCATTAGATGGTCACTCTGTCTCTCTCACTGCCTCTCTCTGTCTCTCTGTTTCTCCCTCTATCTATATCTCTGTCTGGGTGTCTCTATGTCTTCCTTTGTTTCTCCCTCTATCTGTGTTTGTGCCTAGAGATATCTCTATCTCTCTCTGTCTCTCTGATGTTTCTCCCTCTATATCTGTCTCTCCGTCTCGCTGTCTCTGCCTCTCCCGCTACATATAATATAGTATAATATATATGTCTGACTGTTTGGAATCCTCTGTGCATAATGTCTGTTCACTATAGTGTAGGCGTAAATATTACAACAAGGGAGTTTCATGTAACTCTTTTCTTCGTCTACCATCTCCATTTAACACACAGCGTGACCGCAAGTTGAAACTGTTTCGGAAGGTAAAAACATCAACTATGGTACTTAATGTTTTGGATTTCCGAAACATTTTCTGCTCTCAGATCCAAAGCAAGATGCGATGTTGCTGATGCAAATATTTCTTGTCCGGACTCATCTATTTTGGCTCCGAGGTCTAAGGCAGTTGACGCCATTTTGTATTAAGGGCTGAAAGTGCAGCATTTCAAAGTTTAATTTGCATTGATTCGTACATGTTAAAGATATGTGTTCGATATCATATTGTCTTCATGTTATCGGTGCAGATGTCATCATCCTAACGCTTGATAAAGTTGATATAATCATGATAATTACTCATTTTGGATGACATCGATGTTATCCAAAACGTCGCTCTACTAATTCTGAAGGCTTTTGACTGGCATACCTTAGCACGGACAGCAGCGGAGTTACTTAACCAATAGACTTTCTGACCAGCAACTATCGACAATGGCTAATTATATACAGTGGAGTAGGGAGGGGGGCGAGGGAAACGAACCGCCCCAGCACTTGTCCTAGGGGCGGCATTTTCGGGGAAAAAAATATTTTTTTATAACTTGCACTTTTTAAGATTCTTGCTGCTCTTATCTAAACCTAAAGCTATTTTTACTATTTCTCGACTTAAAGCTAACGTATACGATACACCGAAGGACCACCGAATGACGCCTAGTGTCAGTAGACACGCTGCAAAATGGCAATGCCGCCTCTGTCTATCTTGCCATGACTTTCGCACCTATCAAATGAAATAAATGTTGCAATAATAATAATGCGGAAAATGGCCTCAGGCGGCACTTGTCCTAGAGGCGGCATTTTTGGCAAAAAATAAATTAAATAAATTCGACTTGTATAAATTGCACTCTTCAAGATTCTTGCTGTTTTTGTCTAAACCAGGCACCATACGCTTTCTTGCTTCTTCTCGACTTAAAACTAACATATACGATAGGCCTATACAAAAGGACCAACGAATGGCACCTAGTGTTAATAGATACGCTGTAAAATGGCAATGCCGCCTCTGTCTATCTTGCCATGACTGTCGCATCTATAGAATGAAATAAATTTTGCAATTATAATGATGCGCAAATTCTTAGATTGATGAAAAATCATTCTTTCCTAAGTAAAATGTTGGATTAATTAAGGACAATCTCTGCTTAAATATAGATTTGATTTATGAAAAAAATGCAAGATGCATCATGTATTGATGCAACTAAAGTTTTATGAAACAGAAATTTGAGTAATGAAAGACGTTTTTGCCTACTTTGAGTGATGAAAAAATAAATGCAAAGTTGGATTCACAATCGAAATCTAACTTAAATAGAAGTTGGATTTATCAAAAAATCTTTCTTAATTAGAACCTGGGTTGCTGAAAGAGTTACTGCTTAAACAGAATTTGGATTTTCAAAACTAAAACTAATTAACATAAACTAATTAAAACCTACTTAAGACCCACAATTAGAGAATCACTGCATTCCAATTTAGCAATTCTTTCAGTTGAACGCTCTTTGACAGGTACAATTAACTTTGACAAAGTTATTAGTAATTTGATTGCAGAAAAAGCAAGAAAGTAAATTTTTAAATTGTGACTGTTGACAGGTATAATGAAAGCATGAGACTGTACCGTTTCCGTATGATAACCTCCGTAACCTTCAAGGTTACTACTCATGAGCGCTCCAATTAGTCGAGGTTATCAGTTACTAATCTATTCTAAGTACCATACATACTATGGTCTCACTATGATTAAATATATTGTTTAGGCCTAGGACTTTCTTTTCAACACGTATAGAGAAAGAATAAGCCCCATGATTTGTATTGTTTTATTTTAATTGTATGGGAACTTTTCATAATTTTCGATCAAGCCTGCAAGACGTTTAGTAACTTTATTGTGACGCTTGCTTTAATTGTTTGTTTTATAACTGGTTAATTTCTTAATTAATACAATCTTATTCTATTTTCATATCGTTATATCTTATGATAATGCATTTTAATTAGTCAAAGGACATGCAGCTCTAATGTCGACAGTGCATGCTGATGCTGTTACTAACTGTAGGCCCTACAATTTTTGAATACTGAAAAGAATAATCATAAAGTATATAAGAGCTTAATGAAAGCACTCAAAACAGGCGCCCTATGCCTATCTCATCGTGCATATCTCGGGGTAGGCATTTTATATGCAAGAACGAAGTGATGGAAAAATAGGCAGGGGCGGCATTTTGTACCTTCGCCCCAGGCGGCGCTTTGCCTCGCTACGCCACTCATTATATATAGTAAGAGAAACTAGGTAAACAAACTATTGTAAACAAGAATGCAGTCATATAATCTGCTCTATCAGATTTCACGATGACATTTCCATCAAGACGACAAAATGAGTTAGCAATAACGACAATTTCAACATCAGCATTATAGAGCAAGGTTCTGAAGTTTTCAACAATTGCACGCATTATAACCTGTTTCTGCTAACTTTGAAATGGCTTCCATACATGCGAAATTTTTTCTTAGACGAAAAATTGCGGACCAACAAGTTAGTCAAAGCTTTGAATTGGCATGTTGTTGATAATGAGAATTAGGCCTAAGCCAAAAATAAATAAAGGATTGTTAATAGCAATTGTCTTGCGTCATACCGGCGCCGCCAAGTCCGACGCGCCACGCGCATGATCGTGCACATGCGCAAACAGATTCCTTTGAGCAATTCGGTAAACAGAGCAAAGATTTATCTTAGTTTTCATCACAATCCCCGGATTTCATCAGTTAAAAAACCTCCACCCTCGCGCTCCACTCGGCTGCCTCCACCCCTACCCGCTCACTCCCTTCCCCTTCCACCCTTTCCGCATTTTCCTACGTGCTTCGATTTTAATTTTCTTAATAGCGAATGGCGGTGTTTTCGCAGACGTTATAACGGCTTTTCATTTCAATCCGACCGATCTGGAAGCAAAACAACCCGACGGGCGCTCGAAACACTAAAGAAAATATTCGCCGCGGTCGGCAGGGACCACCTCATCACCCGCCTCGGGCCGCCCGACAGCCCGACCGTGCCTCGCCCGTCAGGCCCGGCCGTGGCGGCATCGCGACCAAGCGGCAGAGACGGGCAGGGAGGGAGGTGGGTGGCCCGGTCCGGCCTCATCGGTCCAGCCGTGCGATGGGTCTATGGCGGCGTCGATGGGAAGCCCGAGCGAAGCAACTGGTGGAGTGGAGAGGAGAGAGAGCAGAGAATTGATCAATGGAGACGATTCTAATTATCATATGGAAACATCTGGTCAGAGAAATATTTCATCTCTCCAGCTCACACCAACCAACAAATCTACCAATCAAACAATTAATCAATTAACCAGTCAACCAATTAGTCAATCAATCACTCACCCAATCAGTTAAAATGTAAATCAAGCAATCTTTCAGTCAACCAAACAAGCAGTTAAACAACCAACCAATGAAAATCCAACAATCAAGCAACCAACAATCACCAAACAGCCAATCAACCAATCAACCTATTAATCACTAAATCAATCAATAATTGAATTAATCAATCCAACCGATCAATCAATGGATAAACCCCCCAGAGAGCTAACCAGCCAACAAACATCTATCAATCTATTTATCTAGCTACCTACGTAAACCCATGAATGCCCATTGATCTATATATTTATCTATATATATGGCTGAATCGACAAATAGATAGGTAAGTAGGTAGGTAGGGAGACAGACATACATACAAACAGACAGACAGACAGACAGATAGATAGTCAGATGACGCAATGTAATGTAATCAAATATTTCTATAGTACCCCTTCAGGATACAGACATAAACCTAAAAAAATTTCAATATATATACATTTGTGCATATGTACATGGATGGATGGATGGATGGATTGATGGATTGATGGATGGATTGATTGATGGATGGATTGATGGATTGATGGATGGATGGATTGATGGATGGATGGATGGATGGATGGATGGATGAATGGATGGATGATGCATAGATGAGATGAGATTACATTTGATATTAGATTACATTAGAATAGATTATTGATTTCATTGTTATCTGTGTGTTATAATAGTTCTTTAATATAATTAAACTGACGTAGATATCTGTTCTGGTTGAGCAGACTGATCCATGGGGATGTGGAGCCATTCCAGAGCATTGATGATCTGATTCCATCGACCGGAAGACATCTGAACCACGACATCCACCGCGAAGACCCCCTCCTCCTCCTCCATCCTACGAACAACAATGACCATTCTCAGACAATAGCAGACAATTGACAGGTATAACATACTACAGGTAGACAGATAGACGTCATAACTATTCAATCATTCCCATCCACAAGATTAACAAGATGCATGTATGTATTGCATGTATGTATGTGAATATGTATTTTTGTATGAATATATGTATGTATGTATGGAACCTATTTATATACTTATGCATGTATGTATGGTAAGCATGTATATACACTATGCCTGAGAACACTTCGGTGTGGCGTGGTGGCCGATCGGTTAGAGCGGTCGACCCGTAACGTTCAGTGTGTGCTGAGCGCGCGGGTTCGAGCCTCGTCTGGGGTGTCAGTCACTGTGTAGGGACCTTGAGCAAGTCCTTCGTGCACTATTGCTCTGCAGTACAATTGCAATTGCACCGTCGAGGGGTGTGTATGCACTTCTGAGCAAAAAATGTTGGAAGAAGGGCAATATCAAATTTCGGAAATATTAATAATAATAATAATAATGATGATGATGATGATAATAATAATAATAATTTCCATTCTCGATATTTCTTAGCCCAGGCAACGCTGGGTATCCCAGCTAGTTACTAATAAATAGGATAATAAAGGAGCAACGGTAAAACAGGAAGGTTTTAAATTGAAACCGAAGTGACACAAGCGACTGCGCACAGGGTTGGCCTACGACCATACAGTCATTGGGACAGAGGGCCTACAGTCATAGGGACAGAGGGCCTGCACTGATAGGGACAGAGGGCCTACAGTCATAGGGACAGAGGGCCTGCACTGATAGGGACAGAGGGCCTACAGTCATAGGGAGAGATAATCTAGTGACAATTGTTTTAATAAACCGAGGCTTTCAGGGAACGTATGCCCCTTGGTCTCAAGCCTTTGATGGGCCGATGTATCTAATTGATAATTGGTTCTCGACTAGAGCAAAGTGCAGTGGAACCAGTTCCTGATGTAGGAACACGCGTGCGGAACCAACTCAGACGACGTGGTACCCACTAGGAACAATAAGAAGTAAGTGACATCAAGGCTCAAAGCGTGCGAATGTAAACAGTTGTATGTACGTATACGCAGATAGAGCGATCGTTGAAGGCGGATTATTGCTGGACAGGGCAAGGCTTCATCAGTATTGTTCCAGAGGACAATTGTCAGCGCCGGCAATGGCAAGCCAGAGCACAAAGACAGACGGACAGGCAGGCAGACAGGCAAATCGACAGATAGGCACACAGACTGACAGCAGCGGCGGTCAAAGGCTGCGGAAGGCTGCGAGTCGGAGTATATGCGTTAAAAATTCATGGGATCTGGAGAGAGCGGAGAATGCGGTTTCCATTGCTACTCTGGCTGAGACCCTCTTCATCCTTTTGTGTACGTAGAACGGCTTTGTGGATCTATGACCGTTTGTAGGACAATCGCTGTGTAATGCGCTGACATATTTATTTAACATCCGAGAGGGAGATTATCTCTGTAAAGGAGCTAAATAAACCCCTTACATGTATGGCGACCCAACTGTTGATTGTTGAGTGAACCTGTATGATAGAAATATTAAGAAATAATTTCTTTGCACTGTATTGTAATTAGATGATAATTTAGCGCCAGACTGGTCGTCTCTCAGATGGTCTCTTAAAATAGTCGGCTCAGTAGGCAGAGAAAGCGAGAGCTGTTAAAGATGGAGTGAATGGATCGCTGGAACAATTCAACAGAATGTGATGGGTGGTCCTGAGAAAGTACAGCAACGTGTTTTGGAAATTTAAATGTGATGGCATATAATTTTATATGAATATATTATGCTTACATAATATATATACAGTCTGAGTCTTTAATTGGAGATATACGGGCATTGCGGGATATTTATGGAGGAATGCGGCATGGAGGCTGGAGAAGTCAGAGAGAAATAAAAGGATCCGTTGACAGCTATTGCGAAATGTTCACAGAAATCAAGGAAATCAGAGAAATAGTTATAGTGAAGATGTAAATGTTATGATATGCATCCGCCATAGTTGCTATTGGTAACTGCTATATCGCAGATGCTTAGTACACGAGGCAATAATCAATGGCGTTCCAAAATCCAGAATATTAGTCAATAACAGACAGCCAGACAGACAGACATAGACAGAAACAGAGAGAGGGACAAAGAAAGAGACAAAGAAGAGATACAGAGAAAGACATGGAGAGAGAGAGAGAGAGACAGACAGACAGACAGAGACAGATATAGAGAGGCGGTGGATAACGAATTGACACAAACAGCTGAGTCTATATACAGAGCGTATAGATAAAGAAAAAAAATTCTGGCCGAGCAACCAAAGAATTTCGTTGACCAAGACCAGTCAAGACCAGTTCCTGATTTGGTATGACCATGAAACAAAGATAATTCAGATGACCTTATTAAATATTGATTAATCTTTTGAATGAAACTGATTTTGATTAGTGTGGCTGAACAGAGTTCAACATTTTATAGACAATGAGCAAAAGACAATTGTTGAAACTAATTCTTAGCCGACAAGGAAGGCAATGCAAAGATTTAAGCAGTTTAAGCAACGAGTGGTATACGGTCATATTTGGATATAAAATGATTAGTTAACGAATGAATTCTGAATCTGAACTCTTGGCTGCTTTACTCATTGTTGCCAGTAAGAAGCGAGTTACAGCCACCCAGTCAGCATGCAATGCCTGAGCAGTCAAGATGCATTTAGATCTGCGTAAATTCAGTTATACCTATTGTGTAGTTTAAATTTGTTGCGTCAAAAAATTGACTGTATAATTATGATGTAAGAAGTTCCAATTGAAAACTTCCTACAAAATGATCAGTGCTTCGCCCATGCAGGGCTCAGAGATTTAACCATATTAGTTTTTACAAGAAACACCAGATTGTATCGTGGTGTATACTACACAGGAACATTATCAACTCTAATTAAAGTTTCTGCGAATTTAAAGGATCCTTCACACATAAAATAGGAACCTAATTTACACAGATTTGAATAACGCCCGGATTATTATGTTTGAATCAATGAGAAGTTAACAGTGAGAAGTAAGTTTGGGCTGGATAGTTGCCAAATTATTGTTAAGTATAGTGGCAAAGATGTGCGACATGACTTGATCTTTAAATGTTCCCTTCGCTAGCTACTAAGGTAAATCACTTGTTCTAAGAAAAACTGGATCACTTATTGCGTATAGGCCTAAGTGGTCCATTTTATTCTTTATCTTTCCAGGTTGGTGATCGGGGTCCCTCCTCTTAGCGGTATTATAACCTCCACAGGAGTACAATAGTTGCCTGCGTTCTAGTTGTTTGTTAAAATCTAAAATTACTTTATGTATCTATTATTTGATATACTGGTATTGACTTACAAGGTTTCAATAAATATAATGATGATGAAAAATGACGAGGTTGTTGTGCTCTTGGGACAAAAGATCTCTTGCAGTTCGTGACCGTATTTCTTGGAATTTCCTTGGACAGGCTGTAGAGAAACAGCTTCGATGTTCTAATGCAAATAATAATAATTATCATCATGAATTTATAAAGCGCCTCTGTATGTGACAGTCACACACTTATTCGCTCCATCATTCGCTTTTGAAACTTTAGGCCCGATAAACAACGAAGGCCTGAATTTTCTGTCTGAGCTGGGGAAAACTTGGAAAAGGCTTATAGTTGTGCCACGGGGCAGCCACGGGAAACGTCATACTTAAACCCTGCAGCGTCTATCAATTACCACATAACGTTATAACACGCCAGAGCGTTTAAAGGAACTTTCGTCGTTCAGGAAACCGATCAATAAGGATATTCCAGACAACCAACATATTAGGTTAATATTCTAGTTCCTGAGGGATCATATGTAAGCTACATCGGGGAATAAAAAAATAATAATAACAGGCCTACCTACATCGGGCGAAAAATTATTAAAACATTATTATACTGTCACTCGTGTTAGCATTTCTGCATTTATGTCAGATTGTTTTCTTTCTCAATAAATAATACTTATAATAATAATATTAATAATACTTATAATAATAATAATAATAATAATACTTATAATAATAATAATAAAAGTAATAATAATAATAATAATCATGATAATAATAATAATAATGATAGTTTAGTTTCATGGAGCCTGAGGGATCATTTTATCTCGAGCAAAAAAATAAAAATAATGATACATTGCAAAATAATGCCGAACGCAGTACGGTATTTTTTATAAGACCCTAACATTAAGATGATCCAAAAAAATGAAAAGAACTGAACATTTCTAACCAATTGTTGGTTCGTTTCAACCCTTGACAGATCATTGTTATTGATCACTTTACCAATTGTATTGCTTGGCATTGTATTGCCATCAATTGTACTTTATAAATCTATATCCTATTGTTATGCTTTCTATTGTGTTGCTCTATTGTTCTGATGAATGATCAGAACTCATATTCTGCTGTTAGAGTACTCTCCACAACAATACATTAAAACAGTCAGAGCAGTTAGAACACACATTGTCTCATTCTTTATCGAGTGTCCTTATTGTCACGTCGCCATTTATAATTGTTGTTGCAGATTCATATAGCGTCATTTTAACAGACACAAAACAGTGGTGATCTGTAACCATATACTATTTGCCCCAACGACCGAAGGGCTCCCTAGCACACAAAGCGAGGTGAACCATCTGGTCTTACCTGGTGGTGCGTTTGAATTGGAGCCTGGTAAAGACCACCGTTGTGGTAAGCGCCAACCATATTCCTCGCCATGCTGACAATCTGCCAGCTTCCGTCCGCGTCCAACCAACCGACGATGATGACGACCCTACGTGGAACTCTGTCACAGACTTGGCACCGGCGTCAGCAAAGAAGTCCTCCTCCTCTTCTTCACCAGCTTCTGCAACCGCAGCGAACGATGCCAACACGGTCGTCGATTTCGCCGGCGGATCAGAGAGCTTATACTATCCAATGATCGACAAGATTCCGGTCGGTCGTACAATGGCGGTTTAATGTCGCATCCGCTTCAATAGCCTCACAAGCGGCAGCAGACAGCACGCTCTCTTTGGCCGTTGTTGTGCGAGCCGCCGACAGAGGGCTTTCCCGCCAATCGCCAGCCAGTGGAGCCGGTCGTTGATGGAGATGATTGACGTTGCTGGTGAGACGGTGGGCGGTACCAGCCAAGCGGGGCTGCTACTGTGAGGAGCGCGGACTGAATTAATAGGCGCAATGCATCATGCGCATGCATTGCGCAAGGGTTTTTGTGGTGTCATCTGTAGTGTTCGTATCTGTGGAACTACGGTCATGGATCATCGATCTCCTAATGTTGTTGATCGATCGATTGACAGATCAATAGAGGATCGATTTGCTTATAAATCAATCGATTTATCAATGGATCTGTTTTTAATAAATAAAATTAGTACTTAATTGACTGATTAATTATTCATCGATTAATTGATCAATCGGTGGATCCTGCATGGAACATTTATATAATCTGGTAAATACTTGGATCATTTGGATCATATTTTGAATCATTAGCATCCTAATGATTTGTGCATTTGATGTAATATAAGGCCATAACATTACTAGAAATGAATGTATGAACTTGTCTTGGATATTGGTCAAGGGGTGTCAGAGGTTTAGAGATTTGCTGGCCCTATATTAAGATCTCTATCTCACTTTGCACTCTAGTGTCGCATGTGTCTTGTCTGGTAATTGACTCCATGTTGCATTGGCACAAACCTCATCTTCTGCCTGGTTGAGTTTTACAAATGACAGAGATAGACTAGACTGTCAGTAATTGTTTTAGAAGGCATCAAATGTGACCATTGACTATTACCTTAAGGAAAATAGATTCTGTTCGATTTGATTGCTTACCTTTGCAGGTAAATCTGCAGAAGAGAAGACCATTGTATTTCATGCTCTAAATCGTGAGTATGTGTGTTTATATGTGTGTTTATATGTGTGTTTATATGTGTGTTTATATGTGTGTTTATATGTGTGTTTATATGTGTGTTTATATGTGTGTTTATATGTGTGTTTATATGTGTGTTTATATGTGTGTTTATATGTGTGTTTATATATGTGTTTATATGTGTGAGCGTACGTCTCTGTACGCGTGATCGTATGCGCGTCTTTGACAGCGGGTGTCAGCCCGCGTTTCTATGTGTAGTTTCTGCAAGTGTTTGAAGGTATGGAGTGAAAGTGTTTGAGAGGTAAGACAGAGAGCAAGGAGAAAGATAGGGTGCAAGAAGTGTGATAAAGAGGAGGCGATCTGAAGAACATATACGAGAATGAGAAAAAGAGAGTGAGCTGTGGGTAAGGGGCGAGTGAGCTAAGGGGAAAAGTGTGGATGTAGAGGACTTAGGAGGGGAAAGAGTAAGAGATATGGATAGAAGACGATATGTAGTAAGAATCAAAATGATATGAAAGGAGAGGATGGAGAGAATAGGAAAGATAGGATATGAGAAAAAATAGAAACACTCTAGGAACTGATGTGAACAGAGAAGAAGAAGAGAAGAAGAAGAAGAGGAGGAGAGAGTGATGCGGCAGAGAAGGCAGAGGAGGATGAGATGATGGAGAATACGTAGTGGCAAGAAGGTCGAGCGACTTGATCGACGATTACGATGTCGATGAGCGCAGTTGACTTCTGACCCGCTAATAATGAGCTTATGGAACTCCTCTGCGACGGTCATCTCTTTGTCTATACGGCGTTCCTCTCATCTCTTATTCGGACGGCGTACCCTACTAATCGACTTTGCGACGGCTCATAATAATTGGAGTCAGGGAGGGCGGCCCTCGACCCCCAGACCCCTCTCCCGCTCCAGGTTCCCTCCCTCTCGGGCCACTCCTGGTCCAAGCACCCGTCAGGTGGATGGGAGCGTTGCGTTTGGAGTCAGCGACCTTTGGGAGATTAGGCGAAATTGCTTACCAGACAAGACTTTATTGGGTTTCGACTGATGGAAGGGGAGAGCAGGGAGACGGTACGCTGACCTGGGAAGCGATGAGAGAAGGAAGGGAAGAGGAGGAAGAGGAGGATGGAGAGGGGAACGGGATGGGACCAACAGGGTCAGTAAATCGTATAGACGCCAACAGGACAACGACGCTCACACCATATCACCTTTATTTATATATATATATATATATATATATATTATACCGCCGTACTCGTAATAAACGAGCCTGCGATATGTATCGCATATGCACGTGTAAGATAGGGGCCAATAAATATATACACATATAATTATTTAGATTTATTAACATAATTACAATATTATGTGGAGTATAGTAAACTATGCGCTATATAGGGTGAAGAATGCAACTTCTGCCTGAATGTCTGACTCTGTCTGTCTGTTTCTGTCTGTCTGTCTCTGTCTGTCTGTCTCTGTCTGTCTCTGTCCGTCTCTGTCTGTCTCTGTCTGTCTCTGTCTCTGTCTCTGTATATGTGTATGTGATCTTGCTTAAATGTTTGTATTACACTGTGTGTGCGTTTAGTTACGTATTCATCGTATTTTATATTGTTATAGGTATCGTTGATGACCTCTAACCCTACGGTGGCATATTGGATCGCACGAATGGGGTGTTTGCAATGGGGCAATGGGGTGAGGGGATACGGTCGATGGGTGGGTGGTGTGTGCGATCGTCACTTGAAGACGATGGACGATCCAAACGCGATTAGTGCCCTTCGTTCTGGAGATGTTAGGACGTCCCCAACACCCTCCCCCCACAACCCCTCCCCACCTCACCCCACAACCCCTCCCCACCTCACCCCATAACCCTCCCCAGCAACAACGCCGCCCTCCCTTTCGCCGTCTGAATTATTGAACGAGTATGAAGATGATCTGTAGACTCTCAGAACCTCAGGTTGTCCAAACATTTCCTATCAGACATTGAAGAAAAACTCTCTCTAGGGAAACATCGCAATGGGAGCGCTTCTGAGCGGCGTATGTACTTTGAACTGCGCTTTAAACATGATCAGATGCAAAGCAACGGAAGCGTCATAATAATATTCTATGTAGGTCTTCAACATACAAGATATAAAATAATTACTAATAAGTATGCAAAACACCATGGACGCTAAAACTCATATTATATATATCTATATAGTATATTATACATAAATCATTTGAATAATTTCGGCATTATAACTATGTTTAACAATAGAATATAATTTAATTCGTTTGAAGCCGATCCCACTCGACCGATCTCATGTGACCCTTTCCAACAGAATCCACTCGGCCAAATCGAAACTCCTTCCAATACATTACATAGGAATCGATTTCTTGCACCTCCACTTCCACAATCCAGCTCTTCAATATCTCCACACCAACAGCTCTTCCCCATGCCAGTAAAGCTAATCCAATTAATTTCAACCCCATTCATTGCTAACGAAACCTCCACAAACCGCCACTTGCGTATATAGCCCAGCCAATTTTACCCCATTCCATTCCTCAGCTAATCGCAGAGGTGCCATCTACACTCGCGCCACACTGAACAGTAATCATTATTATTATTACGACGACGAACGAACAGCGAACAGCACATCTTTCCTCAACATCACCGACACTTCGGATCCGATGGTATCGACGAAACCACTCGAGAGCAATTTCATAGCGCCAGTACATTCTCGCCAAGTGCTGTCCCACCCACCACTGTTCCCCACTAATGGATTTCAATCGAAACCTTTGGGCAACTCCGTCTCTCGCCCGTGAAAGCCACCGCGTGTGACAAGTAATGTCGACCGGTTTCCAAGTTCATCCATTATGCATCGCATCGTGTGTTCCAGAATGTCGTTCGTTGGACAGAATATACGCTTATCCGCCATCTACACCTCTTCACGGTCTCTCTCTGATCCGAAAACATCACGAACAGCTACTGAATTAAGGCTTTGAAACGTGTCAATCGCGTACAGTGGATACAAAGCGCTCTTTCCTAGTCGAGGCACTTTTGCAATAATAGCCTCTGTAAAATAAAAGTTTTACTGGAATATCCGCCAGCAGTCATGCCCAAAAGATTGTTAATTTATGCATCAGGAAACTTTAAAAACTCCTGGATCTATATATAGCTAAAGATATAAAGACCTAATCAAGCTCGTTTAAAACCAAAAGAATTAAATCTAATGGGTCGATGTCTTTATTATTAATTAGGGTTTATGTTGTGCCTCTTTTTCTTAGCACAATAGAAGTCTCGTCGACTTGCGACGTAAGCTAGGTTCAGAGACTCTATTGTATTCAGTTGTTCGTGATCCGATGTATTAGGAGTCGAATTGGTTGCATGGGTTGTACCTCAAGCCCCATCTATTAAAGACCGGTCTCCGATATTTGCCAAGTTTTAAAAGAGTGCCGCAAAAGGCGCTACTTAAATGCCTTGATAAATGCGCAACTGATTTGCTGAACATATTCTTATTAATGTGAATTATATATGCAAATATTGTTCTTATATAATCCTGCATATAACAGGGCATCATGAAAGGCTCAAACTTGACCCATGAAAATTCGTAATCCTTTTGGTGTGTGCTACAAAAAGAGAGAAAGAGGAGATCGCATCTATTTCACGCAATTAGCCTTCAACGTTCCTATCATAAAAGTCTGTTGATTTATAAACTCCCAAAAAACAAACATCGCCTCCGCCTAAGGTTCCCAGTGTCATATTTTGACTATGAGCAATAGAAAGTGTATATATTTATTGTTTATAAACATATCTACCTCTGTCACTAATTGTTTCACCTAAAGGAGTTTTGTCAGCACATTATGCCCGCTGTTTTGGCCAGGGATGAGTCGGGAGAGCTCCTGAGTAGATGTTCTTTAAGGACCGCTGTATAAATCCTCCGAATAAATAAACTGCAGTGACCGATGCCAACTCCGTTCTGTTGCCCATTGGGACCTGGTTGTCTCTTTCACTCGTGCCACTACAATGCAACATCGGGGTTCTTTAGTGGTGGGCCCCTCCCAGCTGGGATGGGCTCCCCAAGAGCTTCGCCTTCCGCCTAGAAATTCCTCGCCTGCATTTTACTCTTCATTGATATCCGTATTTTTCAGCCAATAGCAGATGTCTTGAAGGGGCGCTATATTATGTTCACTTTGATTGATTGAGTGATGTAAATAAAATGGCTACAGTCGCAATGTGGGCTCATTTATTGGATAAATAAAACTTATTTTGTATACCTGATGAACGAGATCTTAAGACCGCCACATACTGAATACATATGTATTTTTATTATTTATCTGTTGAAATTGAGAATATACTATTATTCCTGTAAATATTGTGCTTCTTTAATGGTTCAGTTTGAACTGTTGACCTTTGACGTTTTGTGCCTTTGACACAATGTGCAATTGCGTCTAATGCAGAAGGTATCAATCGATGACGCACCAAAATCCTCCTCTATTAGGTCGACACTGAGAAGGTCCGTCCGTTTAATCAGCTCGAGCAAGCGGTCTAGCATTAACCGATACTGAACTGCCACCTGGCGAGTATCTTTGTCTCCACCGTTCGGCCCAAAGCAATAATGACCCGTCGATATCACGGTTGTTTTGAATAGTGTAAGACGCTGGGATTGAATATAATCACCGAATCAAAGCCAATCACAGTCAGTCAAAGCCAATCTCAAGATTCATCACTCTTAATGGCGTTGTATGAATCGAAGTTATTGTAAACAGGGTTTGAAGTGGGAAAAGAGTGGTACCGGTAATTGTAAGTAAAAGAACCATTCCCTTCCCTCCCGAATAAACATCATAAATAATTGCAAGAGCCGAGATACTTTGAATCAGCCGTCAGTGCCGAATTCTGTGTCAACAATTACTCTGTCCTCTGATCAGTTTATTTGCTACAAAATTTTAATTATCCATGATAAAACATCATTAGGCCTAAAGGGTTAAGTTTTTATACCTTGAGTTCATTGGTATGCAGTATTAGCGACCCAATAATTATTTTGCTTCGACATTTGGAAAAAACTGTACTGTCATCGTATTTATTCAAATGAGTTGTTAATTGGGGCAGGTCGAGCAGAAATTTCTACAACAATTTCAGCAGTTTCTGGTATTTGACCCCCTCCGATCACTAGCCTTATAGTCATTTATGCGTTCAACTGATACCCACCGTTTTACAGAACTTCAATATCTGTTTATATTCTTATTCAAGGACCCTTTATTTATGATAATTATGTCAGTGCTCAATTTCGCGACTTTGAAACACGGATTTTGCAAGTTAATTGCATTTATTGCCGTAAAACAGCTGAAGCCCGTAATCGTAATCGCCAAACTTCTAAAGCGCCACTTGAAAGCCAAGCGCAGGGCACAAGCTTAATCACGAGCACGTGTTATTCTGGATTTCGCTATACGCTTTCTATCGCGTTGTTTACAGTTGGTCTTGTGTCCCCCATACGTTTCATGTTTCGAATATCTGTTTCTTGTCGTCTGTTGTGGCAGTCAAATCCATATTTATGCCAACATACTCAATTCCAGGATCAACATTGGCTAATTAAACGTCACGGATGCTACCAGACGTTTTCTATTCTGCAGGCAACTGCTCAAGTTAGCCTAAACTATTATTAGTGTTCACCGTTTTTAAAGGCCTTTATGGTTTTCGACAGTTGGAAATTAAAACTGTATTCCAGTGTGCCAAACTAATTTCTATTTAAGCAAGATATATCTTCCGTCATAAAAACTTCTATTTAAGCACGAATCACTTTCGGCTGGGCAATAATTTCTTCTCGATGCTGAACATATTTTTAGGAGATTTGTCCAAGGTTACGATAATTATATGCTATTGAGCTAGGAAGTTCCCACTTAAACTATATTGTAGTAAAGTACAGTCGATAATTGTCACGCCTGAAAATTATGTTTTACGATATAATTATTATCTGACAGGCTCCTGTCTTCATATTTGCCTCCAATGAGATATGCGACATAATCATATGTTAAACTTTATCTGTTAACACGGATGTCTAACGTCAATTGGATAAACTGTGTTACTACGATTTTGTAAAAGCACTTGCATTCCACTCCATATGAGCTTTCCTACGTCTTTTTTCCTGTCGTCTAAAACAGTTACTGCTGCTGTGCCTTAATTGCGTGTTATTTTAATATTTCATGATTTTTTACTGTGGGTTGTTCTCTGTGCGCTCTCCCACGCCTCCAAGCAAATCTTAAAATGGAATAATAATTATTGCAGTTTAACGCAACTGTGTGCTAATAAAGATCACTAGCGTCGGTCACCATCCTTCTTTATCCAGGCTGGGAGCTGGCACTATTGGAAACCATACAGCGGCAGGAGTGAGAGAATTAATTGGTATGCTAACACTTGGCAGAGCTGCCTCTTTCATTTGACCGTGGCATGGATATATTGTGTTATACGAATTCATTACCTGAAGGGAGGTTCATTGGTTGTAATTCCACCCAAGGATGAGTGAGGTGATTTACATTAGCTGCACCACTCTTCACAGACTGTCATGGGCCAGACTTGACCAGGGTCGCTATGCAGTGACTACTGCAATACTGTCTAAGCCCCTTTATTATTCTGTTCCAGGTGGGCTTTGCCACTAGTCTCTCTCTCTCTCTCTCTCTCTCTCTCTCTCTCTCTATATATATATATATATATATATATATATATATCGCGGGGTCTACCAGCCGCCCTGTTGCTCTCATACGCTTCAGTTTCGACCATACATCTATGTTTCTTGTCACTTATCGTGACAGTGAAATCGAAATTAATGCCAACGAACACGGATCTAGATTCAACTCCGGTCTATCAAAGGTCATGGTTACTAACAGGAGTTTGTACAAATTAATGATAAATGATGCCATCATTCTGTTCCGTAGTTCACCCGGCGTGCCATGCCTGCAGTACTCTGATAATTAATCTTAGCAGGCCTACCTACAATCAGAGGTCTATTTGATCCAATGTAAGAATCGTTCTCTGCTCGAAGCCTCAGTGTCATACTTCACTCAAACGCTCCATCATAGGTTAATTTCTTCATTCTTCACAACAATACTATGTATGTGTGATTGTTTGCGCATAAACATTTGAACATTTCACTTTTTCAGAACCGCACAAAGGACACGAAAGCAAACAAACATGCGATTAACACAGCCACACGGTAGTTAGACAGGACACTACAGTTAAGGGAAGTAAGAGTTTAATGGTTTAATGAGCAACCAAGCATTAGATAAACTGTAGCGCATATGATTAACTTTGTACATCCGCATGACAATACAGCAAGATTAGTTTACAACTCTATGTTTTTTCGGATATAGAAATTAGAGGGCTATTAGAGCTTTTTCTATAATAAATGATATCAGAAAGGCATTGCTCAGCTTGGCACAAACTGTCTTGTTTAACCTGATAGAAGAGAGAGACCGTCATTCGCTGTTCTCGTTTCTTTATAAGTTGAATCATAGTAAAAAATACAGTCGCCATGAGGTTTTGCGTAGCTTTTTACTTTGCAATATTAGATGGCCTAATATTATCAGTGCTTGATACAATCCTTCACGTGAAAGGACAACCTACTGTAGGAGACTGTGAAAATGAAGATTCATCAAATAGCATCGAAGCAGAGCATAATGTTGAGGAAATTCGTCAGCTGAACATACAACTTCAAAGTATACGTGAACTTCTTACTGAATCAAATCAGGAAAGAAAAAGTCAACAAGACACCATAATGACACGTCTTCTTGCGGTTGAAAGACGTTCGCAGGAGCAGGATATCAACGTAGGGCAAGTTCCAAGGCTGCACGGGTTATTTAATGCGTCGTTACAACAAACGAAAAATCAACAAGACACTGTTTTGAGAAAGATTGAAGCCTTCGAAGGACGTCTCAACGAACGCAATCTTTCCATCACGAACAAAACTCAGAACTCGTGGAAACTACATATTGGTAAGGCGAAATGTTGACTAGCAACGACCCTTACGGGCACTAAGATTCCTTCACTAATCTCAGACTGTTCTACCTCTTTCAAGTTTTATGGCCAAGACTTTGTTTCATGAAAACTCTAAACATCAATTTAAGTCCATTATCATTCGTTATTATTATTATTATTATTATTATTATTATTATTATTATTATTATTGTTATTATTATTATTATTATTTATTGAGAAAGAAAACAATCTGACATAAATACAGAAATGCTAACACGAGTGACTGCATAAAATGTTTTATTATTATTGTTATTATTATTATTATTATTATAATAACAGCCATTTATTATTATAATAATAGACCACCAGCCGAACCCTGCGGGTTCGGCTGGTGGTCCAGATGGCATTACTCCACAACACTTAAAGGATCTGATGGCCTATGGAGTAGATGACAACATCGGGCAACATCTATCTGACCTTGTCAATCTGCTCCTAAAGGGAGGTCTATCCGAAGAGGTGAATGAGGTCATCTATGGGGCAAACCTTTTAGCCCTGAGCAAGAAGGACGGAGGCATAAGACCGATCGCCGTGGGCTACACATGGCGTCGTCTGGCGGCAAAGTGCGCTAATTCGCATGCGGTAACAAGGCTGTCTCAACTGCTCGCCCCCATTCAGCTTGGGGTAGGCATTCCAGGAGGCGCTGAGGCAGCTGTCCATGCGTCGCTGGATTTCCACAATGCCTGAGGACAGCGTCCTAGTGAAGCTCGACTTCGCCAATGCCTTTAACACTCTGCGCAGAGATTGTCTTCTAGAGGCAGTAGCTAGAGAGATCCCAGAGCTCTACCACTTTGCTCACGCTGCCTATTCAAACCGTCCACTGTTGCGCTATGGTTCAAACACAATTCGATCCGAAGAAGGAACGCAGCAAGGCGATCCTTTGGGATCTCTGGAATTCTGTCTTGTGCTGCAACCGATTCTGATGAAGCTTCGTTCGGATCTGCGTATCGGATATCTGGATGACCTGACATTGGGAGGTAACAAGGAAACAGTGGCCGACGACGTTCAATTAATCGAGCAGGAATCAAAGAATCTGGGATTGCTATTGAACCGCAGCAAATGCGAAATCGCGTGTCACAACACCCAGATGCCGAACAATGACCCTGCGTTCCAAGATTTCACGAGCATAGCCCTCGAGGACATGACCTTGTTGGGTGCACCTCTAATTTCAGGTCCAGCTGTGAACATGGTCGTTAATTCAAAGGCCAATGACCTCGAGAGGGCAATCGGAAGATTGTCCTTGCTTTATACACATGACGCTCTGGTTCTGCTGAGAAACAGTCTAAGTGTACCAAAGCTCTTGTACAGTCTGCGCACAGCCGTCTGCGCTGATTGCCCGGGCTTGGCTCGGTTTGATCAACTGCTGAGAGAAGGACTGTCAACCATTTTAAATGTGGACCTTGACGATGACCGCTGACTCCAGGCTTCTTTGCCGGTGAGAGATGGTGGTCTGGGCGTTCGTTGTGCATCTACGCTGGCACTTTCTGCCTTTCTGGCTTCTGCTGCTAGTACAAGCGAACTCCAGGCATGCATCCTACCAACAGAGTCTGCTGAGGAACCATATGAACTTGCGAGTTCAGCACTCAACGCTTGGAAGACCCTGATAGATGCAGAACCACCAACAGGAGCAGCAAGTCATCGCCAGAAAGAATGGGACCTCCGATTCACAGACAAGGCATGGAAAGGTCTGCTGGATTCCAATAACAATCCATGCGACCGTGCTCGCCTGCTGGCCTCACGAGCACCTCATTCTGGAGACTGGATGCTAGCGCCCCCTGTGACTGCCCTAGGCCTGCGCCTCTCAAACGAGGATGTACGACTGGCAGCCGGATTGAGGCTAGGAACGACGCTCTGCGAGCCACATTTGTGTCACCAATGTCAAGAGAGCGTCGACGCAAAAGGGCTCCATGGACTAATTTGTAGAAGAGGCAGCGGAAAACATCAACGACACAGCATGTTGAACGATGTCATCTGGAGAGCTCTTGGCAGGGCGAAGATTCCAGCGCAAAAGGAACCTCTCGGCTTGCTAAGAGAAGATGGAAAGCGACCGGACGGCGTCACGCTAATTCCTTGGACACGTGGTCGATGTCTGGCATGGGATGTGACAGTGCCCGACACCTACGCCAAGTCACATCTTGTCGACACATCTATCAGAGCTGGCGAAGCAGCCGAACGCGCAGCTAAGACGAAGAGGGCCAAGTATTCCACCATAACCAGCACCCACGACTTCGTAGCCCTCTCCTTGGAATCCGGCGGCGCTTGGAGCAGTGAAGGACTGCAGTTCATCTCAGAGTTGGGTAGTCGAACGAGTGCTGCAACCCACGATCCAATGGAGACGTCATTTCTGTTCCAACGTATCTCGGTTGTTCTTCAGCGTGGGAACGCAGTCTGCCTCTTCGGGACATTGCCAACACTCCATTAGCTCATCATGGGCGATAACAGCATAATGTGAAACATATATGTATAATAATAATAATAATAATAATAATAATAATAATAAATAATAATAATAAAATACCGCGTAACGAGTAATCATCAGAGTTGGATTTTAGCATCGTCTAATGGATTAACAACTCGTGACCCGATTGATTATATTAACCACATCTTATTCGCCAAGACCACAACACGATTGGTTTGTCAAACTTTCGTTTCAACTTATATGTAGCCGTGCATTTGAATTGATGGCCGCTTGCCATGCTTTAAGGCCAGCGACGTCAACGTTGCCAATGGCAACGATTACTGTTTAAATGGCGGCGCATTTGAAAACAAACCGATTTGAAACTCAGATGAGTCAAAAACCTTGCAAGGGCCAGGGGGTTTGCGGGGTGTGTTGGTTGTCCTTCAAAACCCATGCCTCAGATGGCACGATGCACCGGCACGGCCCTCGAACCGCCCCTTGTCCAGGTTCCGACCAGCCACCGGCGGACGGCCCTTTAAAGCATAATACCACAAGACAGTCGTCTTCTACCACTAGCGTGCAGATCTCTTACTCACGGGAGCTGTCGACGGACGTTGGGCCGATCGCTTCTCAGCTCTCACATCCTGTTTCACCCGGTCTTCTGATTAAGAGAATCCCAAAAGCAGCAAGGCCATCTTGTGCTGCTCTCCTGGCCGATATAATCCAAGCAATTGTAAGAGAACCAAATTGCGTTGCAAAATGGTTCGATTTTCTGGCCTTCGGTGGAACTGTACTAGTGAAGCCAAGAAGAGGTGGACGAAAGCACAACATGACCAAGATGATTTTGTCCCGCATTACTGAATGGGGACTGCAGGGACCAGACCAGTCGACTAACGATGAATTGCCACCGACGTCAAGTCGTAAGCTCAAGTCCGCTAAATGCGACCACGCCAGGTATTTAGCCTCAACAGTTGCAAGCAAGCTGGAGGAAGGCAATTTCAAGGCAGCCATCCGTCTCATCTGCAGCGAGGATAAACCGGCACTGGACACACCTGAAACTCTGGCCGCGCTTAAGAAAAAGCACCCGCCTGCACCAGTGGACAGGAGAACCCCATGTGATCCAGACAGTTCCGATCGCTTCATCCCGCTTCAAGTTTCTAAAGAAGATGTCGCTAGGGCAATCTCCTCTTTCCCTGCGGGTTCGGCTGGTGGTCCAGATGGCATTACTCCACAACACTTAAAGGATCTGATGGCCTATGGAGTAGATGACAACATCGGGCAACATCTATCTGACCTTGTCAATCTGCTCCTAAAGGGAGGTCTATCTGAAGAGGTGAATGAGGTCATCTATGGGGCAAACCTTTTAGCCCTGAGCAAGAAGGACGGAGGCATAAGACCGATCGCCGTGGGCTACACATGGCGTCGTCTGGCGGCAAAGTGCGCTAATTCGCATGCGGTAACAAGGCTGTCTCAACTGCTCGCCCCCATTCAGCTTGGGGTAGGCATTCCAGGAGGCGCTGAGGCAGCTGTCCATGCGACACGTCGCTGGATTTCCACAATGCCTGAGGACAGCGTCCTAGTGAAGCTCGACTTCGCCAATGCCTTTAACACTCTGCGCAGAGATTGTCTTCAAGAGGCAGTTGCTAGAGAGATCCCAGAGCTCTACCACTTTGCTCACGCTGCCTATTCAAACCGTCCACTGTTGCGCTATGGTTCAAACACAATTCGATCCGAAGAAGGAACGCAGCAAGGCGATCCTTTGGGACCTCTGGAATTCTGTCTTGTGCTGCAACCGATTCTGATGAAGCTTCGTTCGGATCTGCGTATCGGATATCTGGATGACCTGACATTGGGAGGTAACAAGGAAACAGTGGCCGACGACGTTCAATTAATCGAGCAGGAATCAAAGAATCTGGGATTGCTATTGAACCGCAGCAAATGCGAAATTGCGTGTCACAACACCCAGATGCCGAACAATGACCCTGCGTTCCAAGATTTCACGAGCATAGCCCTCGAGGACATGACCTTGTTGGGTGCACCTCTAATTTCAGGTCCAGCTGTGAACATGGTTGTTAATTCAAAGGCCAATGACCTCGAGAGGGCAATCGGAAGATTGTCCTTGCTTTATACACATGACGCTCTGGTTCTGCTGAGAAACAGTCTAAGTGTACCAAAGCTCTTGTACAGTCTGCGCACAGCCGTCTGCGCTGATTGCCCGGGCTTGGCTCGGTTTGATCAACTGCTGAGAGAAGGACTGTCAACCATTTTAAATGTGGACCTTGACGATGACCGCTGGCTCCAGGCTTCTATGCCGGTGAGAGATGGTGGTCTGGGAGTTCGTTGTGCATCTACGCTGGCACTTTCTGCCTTTCTGGCTTCTGCTGCTAGTACAAGCGAACTCCAGGCATGCATCCTACCAACAGAATCTGCTGAGGAACCATATGAACTTGCGAGTTCAGCACTCAACGCTTGGAAGACCCTGACGGATGCAGAACCACCAACAGGAGCAGCAAGTTATCGCCAGAAAGAATGGGACCTCCGATTCACAGACAAGGCATGGAAAGGTCTGCTGGATTCCAATAACAATCCATGCGACCGTGCTCGCCTGCTGGCCTCACGAGCACCTCATTCTGGAGACTGGATGCTAGCGCCCCCTGTGACTGCCCTAGGCCTGCGCCTCTCAAACGAGGATGTACGACTGGCAGCCGGGTTGAGGCTAGGAACGACGCTCTGCGATCCACATTTGTGTCACCAATGTCAAGAGAGCGTCGACGCAAAAGGGCTCCATGGACTAATTTGTAGAAGAGGCAGCGGAAAACATCAACGACACAGCATGTTGAACGATGTCATCTGGAGAGCTCTTGGCAGGGCGAAGATTCCAGCGCAAAAGGAACCTCTCGGCTTGCTAAGAGAAGATGGAAAGCGACCGGACGGCGTCACGCTAATTCCTTGGACACGTGGTCGATGTCTGGCATGGGATGTGACAGTGCCCGACACTTACGCTAAGTCACATCTTATCGACACATCTATCAGAGCTGGCGAAGCAGCCGAACGCGCAGCTAAGACGAAGAGGGCCAAGTATTCCACCATAACCAGCACCCACGACTTCGTAGCCCTCTCCTTGGAATCCGGCGGCGCTTGGAGCAGTGAAGGACTGCAGTTCATCTCAGAGTTGGGTATTCGAACGAGTGCTGCAACCCACGATCCAATGGAGACGTCATTTCTGTTCCAACGTATCTCAGTTGTTCTTCAGCGTGGGAACGCAGTCTGCCTCTTCGGGACATTGCCAACACTCCATTAGCTCATCATGGGCGATAACAACATAATGTGAAACATATATGTATAATAATAATAATAACCGTGGAGTGGGGGGCGGACCTTACTTTGGGACGCAACTGTGGTGGACACAGTGGCCGCTTCCTATATCCCCGAAACAGCTTCCATAGCTGGAGGAGCGGCGGAGATAGCAGCCACAAGGAAACACACAAAATATTCTGAGCTAGAGAAGAAATACACTTTTGTTCCAATCGCTATAGAAACCTTCGGTCCCCTCAATAGTGAGGGCCTCGCCTTTCTGTCTGAGACTGGACGCCGACTTTCGACAACTACCGGTGACACCCGAGAGACAAACTTCCTTTTCCAGAACTTGTCGGCATTGATCCAACGTTTCAATGCGATGGCGTTTCAGGGCACCATGTCAAGATTACAGTCCACTGACAAGCGGCGACCCAGATAGCATGATAACAGATCCGTTGGCAATGCCAATGATGAATAATAATCATAATAATAATAATAATGTTAATAACAATAATAATAATAATAATAATAACAATAATAATAATAATAATAATAATAATAATAATAATAATTGCATCCCAGTGCTATATAAATAATACAATTACAACTGCGAAGACGTCGTCTCCATCTTCCATTCTTTTCAACAACCTTAACGCAATATGGAATGAATATAATGACGTCATAGGTATTATTGTCTAGAAAATATAAGTCGTCATGGCTACGATTGTTTTCCAATATAGTTATGACTGGACGCAATTAAGATGCTAATGCTAATGACGTCATAAAATCCAATTTAATAATAATAATAATAATAATAATAATAATAATTATTATTATTATTATTATTATTATTATTATCATTGTTGTTGTTATTGAGATAGCGGGATTCTAATCGATTGTTGAGTGTTCCTCCTCTCTGCCTGTCAGTTTGAACCCAGGACCAAGTATCGTCAAATGACTCCCATATTTATTATGTACCTCTGACTTTTGTTCTTGTCCAAATAGCGTATGGAAATGACTTTGGAGAGGTTCCTATTCTTCAGCCAATTTTAAACGACTGGATTCTTCTAATGCAGCGTATTGATGGATCTCTGAGCTTCAGTCGAACCTGGACCGAGTACAAGAATGGTTTTGGAGATATGAGACGAGGCGAGTTTTGGATCGGAAACGAAAAAATCTACCGCATGACCAACAAATTCGTAAGCGCCCTTCGCATAGAGGTATTTACAAAAACACAAAATTAATCAATTAATAATCTCATCTGATTATGCTGGGTTCTTTTCTCAGGCAGTTTCTTTAAGGTTCCTGATTTGGCTTTTCTGACGAATTCCTCTGATGAGAATCCGCTTTCATGAATAAGTTGTATACCCTTTACATAACTTTATAGCTGCGTCGTATGTAATTATGGAAGCCAGATTACTCGAAAGACAAGTAATTGCAGTAAAATTAAGCAGATCGCATTTAATTTGAAAGTTTCACTACAAGGACAATTCAACAGGTAGTCGAAGTCAGCTAGTTTTAATAATGAAGCTACTTATGTCAAGGTTAATCGTGCTCTTGATGTAATCATCGATAGCAAGCTTTCTTTGAAAGGAGCACATAATACTGTATTGCAGTACAAGACATCGCACTTCTACTTCACATCATACAAAAAGTTGCATTGCTGCTTTGAATATCCATCGCTAGTGGAACGTGTCTTTCTATTCCAACGTATCAAAATGGTTGAGGAAAAGATTGGATTACAAATAATAGTTTTTGATAGAGTTATTAGTTACTCATAATGTTTCGTATCATAGGTCTCAATAACCGGAAAATGGTATTACGCTGAATACAGTACCTTTTCTATTGACTCTGAAAGCAACAAATACGCTCTTCGTCTCTCAGGATTCAGTGGAAACGCCGGCGATTCGCTCAGCAACCGTGGCCAAGGTGGTGGGTACCTTCCCGGAATGAGCTTCTCATCCCGCGATGCCGACAACGATAGAGATCCAGGCAACTGCGCTCTGGGATATGAAGGAGGATGGTGGTTCCACAACTGTGCGCATGCCTGTCTTACGTGTTCATACAATGTTGACTTTCGATGGTATACTTTGAATCAGTTTTCGTACCTTGGCAGACTTCAATCAGCACGAATGATTATTAAAAGCCGATGAAGAGAAACCGAGAAATCAAAGACTCCTTCTTATGAATTGTGTCACACATTTAGAAGTTCAGATTTATTAGAATTCTCTTTTGAAACAAAACGAACACATATTCTGCTGTACGCCATAAGCATATAAGCCTATCCTATGCTTTCATACAATGTAATGCTTTTCAAATTGAATTTCCATAATCAATCAATTTGAGCTTCTTATGTTTATCCGCATTTTCATCACCGATCATATTTTAGCTGAACACACAAATAAGCAGAATCGGTTCTTATTTTTTTACTCAAGGTCAAAGTTGTAGGATATACTGACATCTTAATTGTAACGAATGCTACTAATTTTTTATGATTAATTGATACTAATTGCTACTAATTTTATATGATTAATTGATAGACCTAATGACACCTTAGCCAGGAAACCTAAAGTAATAACGATATTCGGGATGCTGCGGAAAAATGTCTCCACCGACTGCATCGCGACAATGCTCAAATGAGCAAACAGAGCAATATAAACTCGTTGTAAAAGTTTTTATTTGTGGAGGATTGTCCCTTAGCACAAACACAGCACACACTTCTCGGTTTTTTTATCGTTCTGTTTTTATTTTAACTGAATTTCAGAAACTCTGGTCTGCGGTCATTCGACGTTTTCTTTAACGCTGTGAAGGAATAATCATGCAAGTAATCGTAGCTTAAATATTATTAACGCAACTTGCATAAAATGGTAATGACAATAAAAAAATGTGAAGAAGTAGTGGGATAAGCTTACATTTGAGCGATACTGGCGCAGGCAGCATCGCATCCCCAGTTCACATTCAGATAACATAAAAGAATTTTAAGTATCTGTCACGAGTCAGTGAATATTTTAGATTTTAGATCAATCTGTCGCTGTATTACTTCTCGCACGCCTGGAGAAGGCCGTTGGAACCCAACAACCCAACTTTACTTAGCCGATTATTTTACTACCGATCGAACCCTTTTAATCTAGTTCTCTGTTGTCCAGGACCATGGGGTAACTTTGGACCAGGAGCTTACCTTTGCTCCTAATATGCACCGTCTCTTCGTGTCACCCCTTGCGTCAGCTCCGCACTGTTGCTCACTCGCTTTCTACCGACACTCCTTCATCACAGCCCAATAGATTACTACTGATCAGCTCATGCAGGCATCTCAGCTGTGAGGTTACGGTGTCTGGACAGGGTCCCGTGTTTTGTCGCACGTCTTATCGGGCGCATTCCGAGATTTGGCAACGTCACCGGATGAATGCCGAATGTGCTTCACTGACTCCCCTCAGGCAATTGTAGACAATCCCCGGCGACAGCCTCTCTCCAACACGTATTTATTAATTGATATTGGATATGTGATTATGATTACTATGCATATATAGAGCACGAATGACGGATTCAGATGAAATGACAGGCAAGTACAAGAAGCTGCAATGAAGGGAAGATCTCTGTTAGAGGAGATAAGTATACGAATGGCTGAAATATTGCTATTGTAGCAATATCGATAAGTGTACAGCTAAAAGAAAAAACAAGATATGCTTTCAAACTCGTGAAAGGTGTAAGCATAATATGGCAATAAAAACAAACGATGATAAAGGATAAAGAAGGCAATGTGCTAATGGACAGAGGACAATGCTTACATAGATGGATACAATACTGCAGCGAACTATACACCGAAAATGATCAGGGAAGCAAAGAACTATAATATGAATTGGAAAAACATCATTCCCATGGAAAGATGAAACAACGACTGGTAGGCCCTATTTTGTACGAGGAAGTGCAAAATGCAATCAAATGTTTGAAAAAGTAAAAGCCCCTGACGAGGACGGATATTAAGAGATATGCTACAGGCTGGAGGGGAAGAGCTCGAAGAGGAAATACATGAATTACGTATACATGATGGTAATCGGACACCATCGTGACAGTGGAAGATTAGGCTAATTATTTATTGACTAGTTTCGGCAGAGCTCTCTCCACTCTCGGTGATAACTGAAGAATCCACAGACCGCACCATTCATGCAATCAATCTCTAAGACTAAACGTCATATATGAAAATGTTTACCTGTTTCCATACCGACCAAAAACGTCAACCTCGTTGATATTTTACTAAATTGGTTGGAACTATACTTTTTCGATCTCATAATATCACCAAAGGCACAAATGGTTTCTTTATTCTAATCCTCTGTTTCATTACTCGATTTCATTCAGAACGATGATCAACACCAAACACCATCTGTCACAGCCGTCTGCATGTCTGCCTGCCTGACTCTCTGGATTTTGACCTCCTGCGTATCGATCCTGTTTTGATTAGGCGCCTGTGAATAAGCTGGTTTCCACGACTTGGCTTTTGTGGGCAATGTAGAAATGCTGGGACTAAGATTACGATTACGATGTAAAATCGTCTGCTGGCGAGCACATATAATTCCTCTCTGGATCTCTGTAACAAAGCCTGCGAGAGACGTTATTCCATTTACTGACCTTGGTGTCGACGTGTTGTCCGCCATTAATGCATAGCAAGCCAAAAAGCAGTGAGAGAAGCGACTGTTACTAAGACTAATGAAGCGCGGTTGATGCGATATTGACGTATGAGATAACAGATTTTAATACATAACTAGTATCGTATCTGATTATTTATATAGCGTTTCTTACAGTACAAGCTATTCAGAAGCGCTCTCAGCGTGACAGCCCCGAGGAAATAAGAAAGTCTCCAGGCAACGAAGGGATGAGGGTGGGAGCCCGATTTAAAGCTTGCTACGGATAATGGGGAAGGGTCGTCCCACATAGAAGGGCCCACGATGGCAAAAGCACAATGTTGAGCTATAGCAGTCATTGCCCTTGGAACAAGAAGATGAAGTCGCTCCGCGCGGACCGGAGAAGGCGGGCGGAGACAGAAGACAAAGGTCTTCGCATAGTCGCTTTACCCTGCTGACTTCTAAGGACAAAGAAAAATATGTGGTTTTAGTGCAAAAATTGTTTATGCTGTGCTAAGAAATATATTTGGCCAATGGCATACCCTAACATTGATGTAGGCCTACTGCTACTGAAATCTGTCGGCTGTAGGCTAACCGACATGCTACGGTTTTCATTGCGCGCTATCTTCTAATTGCTGCGCCGTGAATATATAGCAGCCATTTGCCATACGGTCAACCCAACTCCAAACAGTCTGGAGAAGACATTCCATTTGACATATCTTCCGACACAGCCATGTCTAATAAATTTCTCGATCGGTTTTCGGTCAGGTTGATTGGTTATCTGCTTATTATCCAGCCAACTGATGTCTTCTGTCAAGGAAAGATAAGTCAGACTAACTTTGCAATTGATGAAGCATGGCCCAACTATTGTCCATTGCCAGAATTCGCAATGAGCAGTTGCTATGCTCAGTCACAGATGCGATGTGCTGCCAAATGTTTATCCCTTCAATGGTGCATTAGTTTCAGCTACTACCCTACCAGTCGACTGTGCTACTTTTACAACTCAGTTCCGCTGCGGTCATATTACGACAGCGACTGCACATCGATGATGGTAAGCCTTAAAAATACGTACGTTTTGCATTACTGGAGTTTTCAAAACCAGTCTCGTAAGCGTAATCTCCAAACTTCTATAGCGCCAGTTTTCGTAATCACCGTCGTCATCTCCAAACAAATAAAGCGCAACTCAAAGGCAAAGCGCAAGGAACCAACTTATTCTCGAGCGCTGCATTGAAACAGTCAAGTTTCAAGATGGTCAAAAGTGGCAAAGCAAATCTGTCTAGGCGTGTGTCGTTTTGGTCGAGGATTAGAGGGTAGATGAGTCTGTTTGATTTTTCAATGATATTCATTGATCCGTTGCAAACGCGGAATGTTCCTCAACAGAAAACTCTTAAGTAGAAATCTCACATTTCATCCAAGTCAACAAACAATCTCTGTGTAAGTAATTTTTCGCAAAATTATGTAGCGCCACTTTGCGTGCAATTAACAGAGATCTTCCGAGAAAAGAAAGGATGTGATTTAAATGTAAAGCGATCTCATTAAAAGTGTTTTGCGATGACAGTCCCATTGGCATTCTTATAATCATATTAGTTCTGATATATCCTGTGGTCGCAACAAACGGCCTAATCTCTTTATTTAATGTGGCAGGGTGGCCGATCTGTTAGTGCGGTCAGCCCGTAACATTCAGTGTGCGCTGAGTGAGCGGGTTCGACTCTCGTCCGGGGCGTCACTGTATAGGGACCTTGAGCAAGTCCCTCACGCACAATTGTTGCTCTGCATTACAACTGCAGTTGCGTCGTCGGGGAGTGTGTGCACTTCTGAGCTTAACTGTAAGAAGGGCGATATTAAATAACGGTTGTTATGTATTTTTTTGTGGGGCTGCCAGAGGATTGTCAATCTGAGAATGGTCTGATATTAATAATTTGCTTGCCGAACGGCGATGTTGAACAACGTCTATGCCCGTGAAGTCGAAGCCTTGATTTCTATGAGTGTTGAATTGATGTTGATTGACGAGGGTATTATTTGCGCCTCAATGAAAAGATTCTTAACCATTTTCAGAAGGAAGACTGATTGCATTTTTCAAACATTCTCCTTTACAGGCTCAAGATCCTCTCTCTGGCGGCCCAGAAGCAGGTAAGGCTGCTCGTTTATCAATTCCGGTTATTATCTGACGGGTTTTATTTTGTCTGTTAGTATTAGGAATAGTGACACATGGTTGTCTACTACTGCAACAACAACAACGACGACGACGACGACGATGATGATAATGATGATGATGATAATGATAATGATGATGATGATGATGTAGAGAGCCCCTTCAAGGTTATCTACTAAAAAGCACTCGCCGATTAAACAACAGCTACAGAGAACATTCACGAGGTTGGATTAAGATGAGGTGGTAAGTGCATTAGACACTGGGCCCTAAGTACTAAACGAATAGCCTCAGGACCCCATTACAAGTTGCCTGGAAAGTCTCTACTAAACTGTGGAAAACCAATGGATGATCGAAACAACTTTGCCAGCACTCTTCTCATTTTCTTACCTGTCACTCATGCATTACGTTTTGTCCTTTTGACACTTCATGTGACATTGTAACAAAGAAGAAATTTTGACATAGGACGTGATGATTACCTATCCCTCTCTCCATCTCCCTCTCCTCTGCCCTTCTAAAAATAACGGCGTTGAAATATCAAGGGCGTTTTCCCCCACATCGCTGCAAAGTGGTTATGACTGGCAAAACCAAGTTTAAACGTGTTGGTAATCGGATACCATCATGACAGTGGAAGGTTACGCTAATTATCTATTGGCTAAACCTTCTCTTCTCTCTGCTGATAACTGAGGAATCAGCAGACAATTCAGAATTCATGCATCAATCTCTAAGACTAAACGTCATAGTGCAATGTTTATGTGTTTCTATAGCGACCAAACAACGCCGTCCTTGTTGATACTTTAGTTAATTGGTTGGAGCCCTACTTTCTCGATCTCATAACATTACCAGAGGCACAAAATTTTAGGGTCCTTGGAATCAAATCCTGTTCTATTTCTCAACTTCATTCAGGACGATGTAAAATCGTCTGCTGGCGAGCACATATAATTCCTCTCTGGATCTCTGCAACAAAGCCTGCGAGAGACGCACCGATTATGCCATTCACTGACCTTTGTGTTGACGTGTTGCCTACCCTCAATGCATAGCACGCCCACCAGCAATAAGAGAAGCGACTGCATCTCAGACTAATGAAGCGCGGTTGATGCGATATTGACGTAAGAAACAACTAATTTTGTGTCATGACTAGCGATACTTTGCTAAGTAGCTTTCCAATTTTTTAAATTACTTTGTAATTACACCCAATGCACCATTCGATGGAAATTCGTAGTCAAACGGTAGGGCAATGATCCCTGGGAATGACAGGTTCAACTCCGATAGATGACGTATCTTTTTAGGACATCCTGTCCGGTGTCAGACTATAGTTGACTTCGGACAAGGTCCTTTTATGTTGCCCGCGGTTAACAACTGGATAATCATTATGAATCGCTATGACGGATCTCAGGATTTCTACCGAACCTGGACAGAATACAACGGTGGATTTGGCGACACACAACAAGAGTTTTGGCTCGGAAACGATATAGTCAATTTTATGACTACAAGTGTCGGAGTTGCCTACACCCTTCGCATAGAGGTATTTCAAAATTTGGATCATAATGTTTTCAGTTAGCAAGGTCAGTTAAGCATCCACGTATCTTGGTAAGTTGGTAACATAGGTGCCTATGGTCATTGACTTATAATATCTGAATAAATCATGAACTGATACATTGCGCTTATTTTAAACACTTTTGACTCGTATCTTATATCTAATGCCAAGAAATTCACTCAAACGCCACCTGGCATATTGTGAGTATATCAACTGGCAAGCAATAGCCATAACAGCCTTAATTTTGCTTTTTGACCTTATTGGTTCCTGGCACTTCCTCTTTGCACCATCCCTAAATCTAGAAGAATATTGTCTTGTATGATCATAATATGGTCTATTCCTATTCATAGGCTGTCATTCAGTTCGCACCGTCGACATTTAGGCGTACCTCAAACGGAAGGTAACTTGTATATAAAATACCAGTACCGAAAGTGAAATCGACAAAAATGTCTAGGTGTTTAGATTGTTAGCCATCTAAATTGGATGCTAATGTCATCCCAGGACCGTTTAGAAGCATGTTTATGCCTCGTTTATGATTGGGGCGAAGGTGACACGGAGTTGAGACGCCCTCAGCTCACGGATCTTGGATTTGGCTGTGAGCGATAGTAATGATCCTGAAGGATATGACGCACATACTCCTCATGCGATGCATACATAGTTGATTAGAGCATTTATGGATATGAATATGTTAACCCTTATGGAAGAAACTTACAAATTCTGGTTGCACTTGTATAAGTGGAAGAGACCTTTTGTCTACTGGACCATTGGATTATTGGAAATTAAAACGTCCTTGTGATGTCTTACAGGTGATAGTCAATACGAGCGGTAATTTGTTCTACGCAGAATATGCCACATTTTATCTTGATTCGAATACCAACAATTACGCCCTTCACGTCTCGGGATTCAGTGGAGATGCCGGCGATTCGCTCACCAACACTTCTCAATGGGGGATACACAATGGAAGAAGCTTCTCAACAAAGAATGCTGACCACGACACATATTCAGGCAGCTGCGCCCAGGTCAATAGAGGAGGATGGTGGTTCGACAACTGCTGGTTGTCCTGCCTTACCTGCCGCTACCAAGACTACTTTCAATGGCATAGGAATGGTGGCATGCAGTCGAGTGGTTTACTTCGAGCAGCGCGAATGATGATCAGAAGCAACTGAACAAACACTTGAAGATCAGAAACTCTTTTTAGCTGATTGTCTACAACATATTTACATGCTTTTACTTGTAGAAGAGTTACGTCTTAACCCAAAGTTAGCACTTATTTACTTTTGTTCGAGTTTTGGTTACAGCACGGGCGAGAGCATTATGAATGGCTTGGAGGCGATTTATTTGAGTGATGTCTATGTTGAGGAAAATCTATGTTACATCATGCGCATGGATTTCTTATTTGCGCTTCTTTCGATCCTTGTTCTCAGCAAATTGGTCAATCAATGCGTCATAGTCCAGATATCTGGCAATCTTGTTTTCCATTGAAATAACTGAAATCCTGTCATATCTCAAGATTGAGCAAAGGATATTCTTTTTCAGTTTCATTCTACTGATGCTTCTTTCAGCACCGGTCTTGTTAGCAAATGTTAAATCTTGTCTGCTTGGCCCCCTCCGTACGGACGGTTCGAAGGGCGGTCGCGACGCCTCTGCTCCCTTCTGCGATATCTACTTTGAGCAACTCACCGATTCAACCCAGGCCATAGAAAACAGTCATAGAGTTGGATTAACATGTGCTGCCAAGGCAGTTGACACTGGGGAGTGTGCACCAAGCACAAAATGTTGCAAAAAAATAACAGCCAAAGCATGTTGTAAGAGGATGCTCGCCTTATGTGCTCGTAAAGTCTAGGGGTTTTCATAATGAAGCAATCTCTCACATAATAGAATATCTTCATTTATCGACTTCGCTGAACTCTGTACATTAGTTCGAAAAGAGCTTCGACAAGAGCTCGCCTTCAATGTATTCAACAGGAACTCTGCGCATCGACAGAACCAGAGATTAACTTTGATAAATAACAGCTCGACAGTCGATCGACACGACTCCAGACTTTCACACATTTGACAGAATCTCGAGTTCGATAAATCTTATTTAATAGATTATAGCATTTTAAAGCAAAGGATGGGATAACAGTCCCTGCAAGTGCTAGAAATTGGATCCTTGTCATCCAGTCTACGGCCGGTTTAAAACGAAAACGGGACCTTGTTGGATGATAG
This sequence comes from Bimastos eiseni, assembly GCA_959347315.1. NCBI lineage: Eukaryota > Metazoa > Annelida > Clitellata > Crassiclitellata > Lumbricidae > Bimastos > Bimastos eiseni. The sequence continues at coordinate 854,925 of OY365818.1, forward strand.
GCTCTAGTCTCTCTGTCTCTATCTTTGTCTCTCCTTCTATTGAGTCTCAGCGAACTCTGTGTTTGTCTATGGTCTATCAAATGTCATAGTTATACCAGGTGTATTCTCGCCTGCATGTACATTTGCATAATCATTGGTGCTTGAATTGCCTCACGGTCATTGCCTTTGCCTTACGGTCAATCCAACTCTTAACACTCCGAAGAAGGCATTCCACTTGACAAGCTTCAGACAAAGCCATGTCTAATAAATTTCTCGATGCGTTTTCGGTCTGGTTGATTGGTTATCTGCTTATTATTCAGCCAACTGATGTCTTCTGTCAAGGACAGATCAGTCAGAACTTTGTAGTTTCTGATTCTTGGCCAAACTACTGTCCATTGCTAAAAGACGCAATGCGCACCTACAACGAGAGGTCAAGGGTGATGTGTGCCGCCGAATGTTTTTCACTTCAAGCAAGGGTGTATTTGTTTCAGCCACTATGCTACCAGTCGATTGTGTAACTTTTACAGTTTCGTTCCACTGCCGATCTTCTACAACAGCGATTGCACGTTTATGATGGTAAGCTTACAAATCTGCATGTTTAGTCAGTATTACTGAATTTTTCTAATATAATGTCACGATTTGTGAAACTGACGCTCTGTGCTTTATGAATTTTTTAATAACTTGCCCCTTTTTCTAATAATTTACTTATAGATAATTATTCAAAAGATTTTGTTAAACTTGTCGCTATTTGTCGTGAACGTGAACTCGCGAGTCTTATGGTGCGCTGCCATAAACATTTAGATCTTTATGTAAGCATAGAGAGAGAGAAATTCATTTGCAAATTGCAAATGGAGCAGCCATTTTAAAATATGCTTTCGCAAATTTCGTTTCGGAACAATCTATTGCGATCGACCACAAGCAGACACTGTCAAGCTACAATTACATAGGTTCGTGTACAACATTTATTCACTTGTTTCGATGTCTTGAAACATTTACCTAGGGTACATTGTAAATAATTTATGGCGTGATATTCTCAGACCTAGGCCAAGTGGCGAATACGCAAAGGTTCCAAGTGGCTGTCAGAAATTGTTCTCTGGATCACAATGGTAGATTATTATTCTTCGGCAATTAATGGATGTTTTCCCTCATTCAAGCACTGTGTCAAAACTCAGGGTTGACTTCATAAATTAATGATTGAAGAGTGTTATTCAATTTTATAAAAAAAAGCATTGGTCTTGGGCAAATATGCAAATCAACATGGAAATAAGAAGCTTCGGAGCTGCACCAGCCTGCTAAAAACTTATCGATCATTGCAATCTCTGAAACTTGGTCTAACGAACGTAAGAACATTTTTCCAAGGCACGGAGCACATAATCAATGAAGCTAAGACTTGACATATACATATAGGAAGAGGGATGTTGATACTTCAGGATTTGATCCTCACTCTAACCTGTACAACGAAATAATTTCATGTCGATCTGGAACTAATGTAACGTCTCTTCATCCAGATAGAGGGAGTGGTTGAACTTGTAGCATTATTGTTGGTGGGTCAAATACAGGCCACCATGTCTCACGGTTCAATGAGTATCTTGATGAGCTTTGAAACTTATTAAATAAAAAAATCTACAATCTCTGCAACACTTTAATATTAATCCATTAAACTAGAACACAAATTCATGATACTCATGATTTTAAGAGGATTTAGCTAAGTCGTGGGAATTACCCCCTAATGAGCAAACCAATTATTATTATTATTATTATTATTATTATTATTATTATTATTATTATTATTATTATATATGTTTCACATTATGCTGTTATCGCCCATGATGAGCTAAGTGAGTGTTGGCAATGTCCCAAAGAGGCAGGCGGCGTTCCCACGCTGAAGAACAACCGAGATACGTTGGAACAGAAATGACGTCTCCATTGGATTGTGGGTTGCAGCACTCGTTCGACTACCCAACTCTGAGATGAACTGCAGTCCTTCACTGCTCCAAGCGCCGCCGGATTCCAAGGAGAGGGCTACGAAGTCGTGGGTGTTGGTTATGGTGGAATACTTGGCCCTCTTCGTCTTAGCTGCGCGTTCGGCTGCTTCGCCAGCTCTGATAGATGTGTCGACAAGATGTGACTTGGCGTAGGTGTCGGGCACTGTCACATCCCATGCCAGACATTGACCACGTGTCCAAGGAATGAGCGTGACGCCGTCCGGTCGCTTTCCATCTTCTCTTACCAAGCCGAGAGGTTCCTTTTGCGCTGGAATCTTCGCCCTGCCAAGAGCTCTCCAGATGACATCGTTATTGTTATTATTATTATTATTATTATTATTATTATTATTATTATTATTATTATTATTATTATTATTATTATTAATGTAACTATTATTATTATTAATTTTAAAAAAAAGTTAATTAATCCGAGAAATATGCATTTGAAGTTTGGTATAACTTTGAAATGGAAAATGCCTAACAGCTCAAATTCTTCAGAATTGAGTGAATTTTGAGATAGACAAATTAGCTTATGTTTATTGTCTAATGCATCATATGAATGTTTCAGCTTTCGATAGATATCAAGTTTGCTATCTTAGCCTCAAGCTGAGTTTGGCTATTACTGGCGGGAAAATGGCAAATTATGAAAAGTCATTAAAGTTTTAAAACAATGGCTACCACAAAGTCATCTAAAAGCCATTAAGAATCAATTTTTACACCAAATTAAGTTTTTATTTGTTTAAAACATATTTATATATAAATTTCTGTAAAAACAAGAAATTTAAAATTTCTACTTTTAATCACATTTTTTGCAATTATCTCATCAACGTGTTTTGCGACTGACGACTGGTTTTTTGCAGATGGCTCTCATATCGGTTGTCTATGATAGGACGCTGAAAAGGATGAGCTATGGGTTGGAGGTTGGAGGTGCACCGGGCAATCGAAGGAAATAGTGGCCTCATGACGTGGACATCGGACACCATCACGGCACTTAGGAGTCGGATGTCAGCCTACCTAGCAAGTACCACCACGGTGCCAATGCAGAGTGAGAACTGGAGACGCTCCAAACTCCGTACAAAGGCCTCAAGGCGGTCTCGTTACTCGGCCGACTGGTCTAATTCAGGCATGTTTATGATCATTGACAAAAACTACACCGATGATGAAGAGTTACAGGATGCCTACTATGTCACTAGCATGCTGGTTTGGCTGGACACACTGATTTTCGATTTACGTTAACTGTTTTTCATTATTTTGACAGCTATAATTGTTATCGCTGTAACTGAATCGGCTGGTAGCGCATGTTGTACAAACAATTTGATCTATCACGATTACTTTGTGTGGATATAAGTAGCCAATCCCTAGATTTACAGTCGTCATTCGCGCATCGTTTACAATAACGTTCGTGTCATCCGTCATGATATATTGAATGCAACTTGAAATCATAATCTATCTTGACCGGAAATGCCCGTTCGCCATCTCTATTTCTTTAACTTTGACTATCGAGTTACACTTGAAACCGTATTCATTGTAGGTGTTTGCGTGTGATGATGACCGCGCAATGATAGAATTCAGCATATCAGTTTGTAATAAATAAGTCTGCGAATCGTATAATTAGGCCTAAGTCATAATCGCTGATCGATTTACCCTGAAGCTACCTCCCGGAGAATTAAGGCAAATCATTTGAAACAGAATCATTACTGTATTTTACATAAACTGTAAGTTCAACTTCTATTTAAATACCGATTGTATTATTGGGCAATAATTTTGTCACGAAGCTGAACTATATTTTTAAGGAATTTGTCCAAGGTCATGATTTTATTTATTTTTTGACTTATTTCCCAATTTGATACCGCCCTTCTTCCAACAGCTTTTGCTCAGAAGTGCATACACACGCCTCGACGGCGCAATTGCAGTTGTACTGCAGAGCAATTGTGTGCGAAGGACTTGCTCAAGGCCCCTACACAGTGACTCCCTGGATGAGTGTCGAACCCGCTCACTCAGAGCACACTGAACGTTACGGGCTTACCGCTCTAACCGATAGGTAAGCCTCTGTGCCACAAAAATACAAATACACCCTTCCATTACTGATATTAATACTATTAACGATAGGAAGTTCACACTTAAATTATATAGCGTATTAGCGTACAGTCGATAATTACAGCGGCTGCAATATTATATTTTATAAGCGTTATTATTATGCCTATTATCTAACAGGTTCCTGTTTTCATAGTTGCCTCCAATGTGATTATAAAACTTAATTATACGCTTATCTTCGTTCGTTCACATGGATGTCTAAAGTAATTTGGATGTGTTTCTACGATTATGTCAAGGCATGCACGTTCTGCTGCATCTGAGCCCATGTATGCTGCCATGTCAATAGAGGAAATAATTAATAAGCCAACTCTGTAAAACTGAATTTTTGAATTGAACAGTAAAATGGATACATATAAAATTACGTTAACAATAACCAAGTGTTTTATTGATCACATCGGTAGCACCATTTATTACAATATATTCTGCGTAATTAATACAGGTTGGAAGAGAATAATTAGGTGAGAGAATAAACCCTAAACAAACCATAGAACCCGCTAACAGAGCTACATTTTCTATCTATAGTTACTCAGAGCAACAGATTCTTTATATTGACCTCTTGGTATAAATATCTTAACTAGTTAACTAAGCCATCATAATAACAAACAGGAAACTGTGCACACAAATCACTCAGACGATTTAATGTAGACTTTCAATTATGGCCACCACGTATTTAAACAGGGATTTGATTACAAGTGTTTTGGCAAGCACATTGTACGAATAAGTTTCATGTATTGGTGCCACCTATATTAGGCGTCTTCTATCGATCGTCATTATAGTTAATTACGAATCAAAAGAGTACCAGCTGCGTAATGTCTGCTTCGGCTAAAATTGGAACGACGAAGAAATTGTTTCTCGGAAAACACAAAACTCAATTTAAAGAAGCGTAACATTTTTTTCAAAGCTTAAAATATTCGCCGATGGCGAATGGCAGAATATATATTGTCGATAGATGTGCGTATTTGGGTGAGAAAGTGAATTCTCTAAAAATGAAACTTGTAAATGTATGATACAATCCATTACAATGAGTCTCTGATTCTTCTGTTTTTCTTCATCTGCTCTTGATCATCATCCGCGCTGCTTGAAGTTGGGCAGTCGACGTCACGTGCCTCAAACTATACCACCGAAATGTATTGCCCGTAAGACAGGCGTACTCGCAGTAGTTAAACCACCATCCTGCTCCTCCTCTCTGATTAGAGCAGCTGCCATCTTTGTATCTGTCGTTGTCTCTTTCCGAGGTTGAGAAGGCCATTCCATCAAGGTTCACAGAACCCGACAAGTCACCCGAGGTCATCGAATCGCCGGCATTTCCACTGTATCCTGAGATGCGAAGTGTGTATTTGTTACTCTCCGAATCAATGGTGAAGGTGGAATATTCGGCACAGTACCATTTACCGCTTATGAACACCTGTTAAACAAAACATGTAGCTTTCTTTCAATTTGTTAAACTATAACTTTCTTAAATTATGTTAAATGTAACATGATCAGTAAAATACATACCATGAGATTCTGAACATCCGTGCCATCTGTCAGCTGTCGTTGGGAATCCGTTGGTTGTGCCACACCTCTGCACAGTAAGCTAAAAGAGTCACCAGTGGTGGACCCACGCACAACCAACGGATTCCCAACGACAGCTGACAGATGGCACGGATGTTCAGAGTCTCATGGGCCAAGTTGCGACGATGGGTAGTGCGACAACTGTCGTCACGATTCGCAGATATGGGGGCGTTGTCGGAGTAATCACTAACTGGTGTAAGATGACCCCTCCCACTCAATTGCATTGTTTCTCGATGCTCCGTCCTGAGTTCACTCCTCTTCATCCCATATATACGCTACTAAGTCATCTCATTGAATGTTCCTCTGGTGACATCATCTGCTGGCACAGTTTACCCTACTCTAATTATAACCACAACCATAACCTTCATTCTTTCCATAAACACAACATAAAAAATAAAGACAACATATATCACAATAACAGGGGAAGCATAGCGAAAGAAAAACCCTAGAGGTACAGACGTCCCGCTGGTCTGGTCACCCTTAAATGAGAAAATTCGGTATACAGGAATTATCCTTCTACCCAAGTTTTTTTCCACATTCATCGCACAGTTACATGCAATCAGAATTATGGTAAACCTATTATCCCTGATAAATTTAAGCATCTGACCGAACCTATCAGACCGGATGCTGACATTACAGTGCTTAACTCAATTATTTAATCAATCAATCAATCAATCAATCAATCAATCAATGTAAACTTAATATAGCTCCCCTACAAAATATCTACGGATTTCAGTGAAGAGTGAAATGCAATCGAGGAATCTGTAGTCAGAAGGCGTAGCCCTCGGAAACCCATCACCTGTCGTTTTTTACTTCATTCTTTAATCATATTCTACAATGCATGTGCTTCCAATTACTTTTTTCCCTCTTTTATTTAACTTTGTTTGCGCAAAGTTTGTCACGGACATCTGTCTATCAACTCTTTTTCAGGTATGTTCCCATCGACCTACATAGCTGAAACTTTTCACACATTTTAGGCTTGCAAGATAATGCGATGTATCAAATGTTTACGGACATAGCTCAAAATTGACAAAATGACAAAAATTCAAAAACATAAATATCGTTTAACCACTCGAACGAGTCCTCCTTGACGAGCTGCACTCCGGCAAGTTTACATCATCAATAATATGTAATTAAAAGTCTGTTAAGAAAATGGAACGATTGGGCCATCTACCTGAAAAAAGGTCTTGAAAAACCCATGCGTTTACTTTAAATTGTTACGGAATCAAAACAGCTTTTTTCTAACTAAAATTATACTCGTTCGACTATTTCATTAGTAAAATCATGACAACTGAGAAAATCGAAGTCAAAGTTTCAAAACATTCGTGTCATCAAAATTCTTAGCAACCATTACTTGAATGCTCCAAAGCTATGCTGAGTAATAAAAAGCTGTATTATGTATAAAATAAAGCATAAGGTCTCAAAATCTGGTAACTAATTTAATAATACAGGTAGACGGAAGAAAGCTATGTCGTTCACCTTTGAAAACATGCATATTTAGCAATGCAAATCTTGACACCACATGCATTAAAAGTCATTTTTCTCCAACTAAATTTTTGAATTCAGCATTTTTTAATTCCGATATTGTCAGAAGACATATAAGTTTGTAGCAATATACCATTAAACGATTTCTGTGTTTCAACACCTCTTGCCTATTTCAACCTTTATTTCAATAACTAGGAAGTGACAAGCGGCGGGTTTTGACACCTGGCCTCACATATATGTTCCGTCTTCGGGGTGCTTCCTATCAAGCGAGCAGCTGAACCCAGAATTCGCTACAACTTAACTATGCATCGCTGGTCATCATCGATGTGGACGTTGCGTGCTTGTTATCAGATCTTCAGCAAACTGTAGGCCGGCCTACTTGACAGCTTACACACGAGTAGAAACTCAAGTTTCGCCAACGAGAGATATTGAAAGAAGTCACACAACCGATTTTTAAATATGAAATAAATGTGCTATTAGTTATGTAACCGTGATTATTCTGAACATTACATTACAATAGATAGGCTTGAACAATTTATATATATAGATCATTATTATACATTAAGTTTAGCTGAACATTCGTTACTTCAGACAATATATAGGTTCTGTCAGTCACTCGCGTAGGCTCTAGCATTTACAGTCAGCCCACATTCTAGGGATACCTTGAGTGGTCAGTAGTTAGCCAATCAGAGTAGTCTTTTCTAGGATGGACCAGTTTCCTCTTTGGCTGAGGAAAGTCACTTATAAGCTACAGCACTGTTAGGAACTTTTCAGTCTGACTTCCGAAGAACTCTAGCTATCCTGTCAGGCTCGTCAACTCGTATCATCTTAGGGTTTGGACATTATCATCTCACCCATACTCGCATTAGTAAGTATATGTAACAGTTATGTATTAGTCACAATCATTATATATATATATATTATTATTACCTCATCTTCTCTGTATTTAATAAAGATAAGTTGTATTCTAACTGTCTCTTCATGTGTAGCTAGTTTCCCCTAACATAATCTAGTTCATTAAGCATCTAATATAATAGTAGAGCTAGTTCAAGTAGAACCCGTAGAGTTCTTACAGTTCAATGCATTCTGCTCCTTTCAGAAAACGATTCTGGTCGATAATCACACCAAAAATTAATCTTAATTACATCGAAACAATCGTTGCCATTCGTTCTGCTATTGAAAACCCTTTACGGCAAATAATTCAAATTAGATGTGTGTTTTATTTCATATTTACGGCAATTACATCACTTGAAATGTCGTTATCGTAACAGTACACTACGGATTTCTATACACGAAGTCACTATAGCGTTTATTCATGAGCGCGGGATCCTATGAGAGAATTTGTAAAGAAATTCAAATTGAAAAACAATTTTGAAACTAGCTTACTTACTAGAATACTTCGATAGTTAAATAAGTACTTGCATAAAACGTTCATGTATTAATTAGACCTACCTCTATGCGAAGGGTGTAGGCGAATTTGTTGGTCAGACGATGGATTTTTTCGTTTCCGAGCCAAAACTCTCCACGTCCAGTATTTCCGAACCCGTTCTTGTATTCGGCCCAGTTTCGGTCGAAGGTCACAGATCTATCATAGCGATGCAGTAAGACGATCCAGTTGTTTAGTATTGGCGGAAGAACATGACCTGCTTCCAAGTCAATTCCAAGCGCTATTTGGACAAGAACGAAAAGTGTTTTAGAAAACATGGTGCAATCTTTCAGCGACACTGGTAGCGATTTTCAAGCTAACAGATAGTGAAAAGAGACTTTCAAAAGTCGATTCGAACCAAAAGTCTTCACAAGGAATCATGTTGTAAAATAGGGCCAAACCGTTTTGACACTAGTCATGTCAAACTGTTTGAATATAAAAGGATAAAATGTATGCATTTACAGTCCAACTAGTACTCCCATCAAGCAGGAGGCTCATACGCAAAGAGAAATCTTCCATGCAACTCAAAGCTTAAAAGGAGCTACTGATTCCACTAATAACGCCAGATCGTTATTCGTGCAGTCACCACGCTCACCAGACGGACCACAATATGGCTTCACGCAATTTCAATAACAGCAACAGCATTGCGGATGCCATTGTTGTATGAAACGTGGCCTTTTCAGATGATAACATTACATTTGTTGCCTCCTAAGGGATCAGAACAGCCCAGGGTTACGATCAATAATAACCATTGTAATCATTTTTATAGTTATAATTATAGGGGCCTACCGTCACAGTTTCCATAGAAATGAGAATACACATAGTTCGGCTAGGACATAGGAGGACCACTATCGTTGCATAATAATAATAATGATAATAATAATAATAATAATGATAATAATAATAATAATAATAGTAATAATAATAATAATAACAATAATGATAATAATAATAATAATAATAATGACAATAATAATAATAATAATGATAATAATAATAATAATAATAATAATAATGATAATAATAATAATAATAATAATAATAATAAAAATAATTTCACCTACCAACAATAATAATTTCATATAACAACAACAATAATGTCACCTAACAACAATAATAGTTTCACCTACCAACAATAATAGTTTCATCTACCAACAATAATAGTTTCACCTACCAGCACTAATAATTTCATCTATCAACAATAATAGTTTCACCTACCAACACTAATAATTTCATCTATCAACAATAATAATTTCACCTACCAACAATAATAGTATCACCTATCAACAATAATAGTTTCACCTACCAACAATAATAGTTTCACCTACCAACAATAATAGTTTCACCTACCAACAATAATAGTTTCACTTACCAACAATAATAGTTTCACCTACCAACAACAATACTGTCACTTAACAACATTAATAATTTCGCTTACCGAATAAGCAATTTCACCTACCAACAGGAGTAATTTCACCTAGGCCTATCAACAATAATAATTTCACCTACCAACAAAAATAATTTCACCTACCGGCATAAATAATTTCACCTAAGAACAATAATAATTTCACCTACCAACAATAATACACCTACCAACAGCAATACGGTTACCTAACAACAATAATAATTTCACTGTCACCTACTAACTATGATAATTTAACCTACCAACAATAATAATTTTACCAACCAACAATGATAATTTCACCTACCAACTGCCAATTTCCACGAATTCTGAGTTTGGTTAGTAGTGGAGATGCGATGGTCATCAAGACGACGGTTAATGGCCTCTAGACTTCTCATAGCAGAATCATGTTGAGTTTTCAATTGCTGAAACGACGGGGTAAGGAAGTCACTAATACTTTGAACTTGTTTAATATAGCGATCTTGCTCCTGTGAGCGTCGGTCAACTGCCTGAAGAGTTGCCATTGCAGAATCCTGCTTAATTTTCACTTGCTGAAAAGACGCATTAAGAATACTTTGAACTTGCCTTATATTAATATCCTGCTCCTGTGAGCGTCGGTCAACTGCCTGAAGAGTTGCCATTGCGGAATCCTGCTTAATTTTCACTTGCTGAAAAGACGCATTAAGAATACTTTGAAGTTGCCTTATATTAATATCCTGCTCCTGCGAACGTCGGTTCACTGCTTGAAGACTTGTCATTGCGGAGTCTTGCTCACCTCTAATTTGCTGAAATGATGCACTAAGAAGCTCATGAAAACCTTGTGCTTGCTGTTTTAGCTCGCCAAAGAGCTCAATCTTTAATAGTTGTATCTGTTCTACGATGCTGATCGATGAGTCTCCGTTGTCAGAGCCATGGGCAGTCGGCTGTCCAGTCGCTTGAAAGATCATACTTTGCGTTAATATAATTGCAATTGCCGCAAAGCAGCATGCGCCACAAGAGTTCATTGCGACTTGCTTTCTAGTCTTAAAAGACTAACTAAGGAATACTAACGACAATCAACTGCTTCTCGTTGACAACATGTGCGTCAGGTTGAACGTGTCTATTATAGTGGACTGTACGAGGCCTATCTGACACAGGAAAGTCTATGCTCACGCTGCATTCGTGGTTATGCTCCCACATTGCGATTGTTTACAACTAATTGCCCTACTGGGTCATGTCGACGTACATTGCCAATTTAAACAGGATGCATGTATAAGTACTTGTGGTTGATTGTGCATAGGGCGGTGGGTATGCAGATTCATATTTATGTTTGCATAGCAATTTGGTAATTATCATTTAATATACCATTTTAGCGTTCTAAGTTATTCCCATGGTTTGGATAAACAGAGAATTTCGATCGGTAGAATAGAGATTGGATTGATGAATAGAATACATACTACCATGTTGGCATGCCGATAGTTATCGTTCCATAAATGGCAGTTGGACTGATGAATAATTCTAGTTTCAATAGAAGTTAGATTGATAACCAGATGTGTTGCTGAAGTAGAAGTTGGTTTATTAAAAAATCATGATGCTGCAATGAACGAATGACTTGGAAAGCTAAAACTTAATAATATTAAATAATTCATTACGTTGACTTATATATCGCCGCTTCAAGAAGCATCCCCAGCCTAGTAACCATCCCCAACCTAATTTATAATATGAAAATCTTTTTCTTAAACCAAATTCGGAAATGCCCTGCACACGCTAGATAGCTACGTTAGAACACCACGTTCATTTTCTGTCCATCGGAGAGGAAGTTTAACAGCTTATCCGAAATTACGACGACGTAAGCCTCCGTTCCCGCAGGGACAGGGGAATTGAAAGTAACCTTGATCTGGATATCGACGACCGATGACTTTAGTCGTTCGGATTGTTTGCTTAGGTCGAAAACGAACAGCGGGAAAAGATCTTTATGATCGGCTGGTGTGATGTTGCTTTGAGTAATGCGTTGATCCATTCCGTAGAATTTCTCGCTAAACGTCGCCGCATCTCTGTACGCTCTCGAAAATTGTTGATTGGGGAACGAGAGGTTGTAGTCGACCGCCGGGTATCTTTTCTGGTTCATTATCATGTACATGTTTTTGAGAACGCAATGATCGAAAATAGATGGATTGGCTCGTTGACCACCGCTACGATTCGTCTGAAATTCGACGATGATATACCTAGGTTTCTCCGGAGCCGTCTTGACGCCTAGACGCCAACTGAACGTTGTCGTTTGAGTAACCGAGAAGGTTTCGCATTGATGGGCGCGATAGGCTACGGGCATCGTCGATTTTGCTTCGATCGTTTTATACAGCTGTATTCTTTCCATGTCAGACGGAGTCACGTGAGGCATATACCACGAGATTTTACCGATGTTTACATTCCCGTCATCGACTCCGTTAGCTCTATAAATAGCATCGTAGTCGGATTTGCGAACTAGCCTTAAAGTCTGTTTCATACCGTAGATGACCTTATCGTAATCTTCGCAGAATCCGAAGATGTGCTTGAGAGGCACTACGAAACTGAACGTGCCTTTAGCCGTCGGTTTCCGAATAAGATACGCTTGTCTAATCGTGAATCCCGAGTTATCCGCGATAACAGCAGTCGCCGTGGTATCTTTAGTCCACAACTCTGTTAAGACCTTGGGCAAGGGCGAAGTCGTTGGGATATTTCAGTAACCCCAGCATCGTAGTGGCTTGACCCGGATGATAAACCGATTCAATGCCTTGACTCGAAAGGGCATAAGATATCTGGTTGAACAGGTGCATGAATCCGTTATTGGTGATGGCTACAGCGTCGGCATCGGTTCCGTCCGCTTTGGTCAGCCTACCTTCAAATAACAGATTCTACTCGGATAGATGGCTAAACATATCTTGAAGTTCAATGTTTATACGAATCTCACCGGCGCTGTTTAGATTCGTCCTCGCTACCGGTTCGTATTCGTGCCATTCGTATCTCTCGATTCCCTCGTTGGTTTAGGGAACGTCGGTAAATGTTAAAATATCTGATTGCATGTTTAAAAAAAATAAGGTAGGATATTATTTTAAACTACTTTCATCCCGGCCCCATTTAAACGTCGAACGAAATCTTGAATAGCTATGGCGTTCGATTTTCCATTCGCTGGTATTCCGGAATGGTAACCGGCCAGTAAATTATTTATGTTTATACCCTCGTTGTTGTTGATGTTGCCTCGCTCCCCGATTAATCGTGCCAAGGTTTCCACGCTCTTTTGTTCAAGCGTTGGTCGTACCTATTCCTGGGGTGATAATTTAGGATTTAAAAGTTTAGCCGTGGCTTTATCCACCAATCGCTTTCCGACATCGATGGCTGCAGTCTTGCCGACGTCGATCGCGGAAGCTATTGCCTACTCTTTTCGCTCAACAAAATGTAAAACGACGAATTTGGTTCCGAGTTACGGGCCGTCCTTTCCGTGATGTCAACGATCTTTTGAAGAAGAGATTCCATTGCTTTTAATATACTCAATTTTTAATCATTTATGAGGAAATGTCAAATTCGTCGAAACCGCATCTATACTTACCATTGTTCTTTTCACTCGTTAGATCAATCACAACAAATCCGTGAGGTAGCTTCCACGCTCTCTCGTATAGTCGTTTCAACTACTCCTTTAGCATGTCCGTACTAACGTGATCGTTGTAAATGTGATTAATATTTTTCAGGTCTTGAGGAAATAAACAGATAAAGTTTGCATTCTCTATTATCGTCTGTCTAGGCAGTTTGAAATAGTTCTGTGCGAGGTAAAAGCAGTCAACGTTACTATGTCTTCCTCGGATGTAATATGTCTCGCATTTGTTCTCTTTTTCTAACTGTAAATCGTCGAAAATCATCAGGTTCTTCTTTTCGCGATGCAAATCTCTCGGGTCTGGCACGTCTTCCGACAATTCGAAGATCTTGCAATCCATATCGGATTTTTTATCATTTAAATGTTTAGCCATTTCCTCAACGATGAATGCGGGTGATATATTTAGTCGCATGATCTCGTCTTGACAATCAAATAATGGGATGATCGCATCTTTCGGCATTTTTTCTTCGAATGCTTTCTTGAGTATTTTATACTCTGGTTGAAAGAGAGATCTACCAAATACCTGCAGGTTATCGTAATCTAACCATCCGGGTCTTAGAAGCAAATTAAGCAGTAGAGTCGTTTTACCACATCCTGACTTTCCTATGATCAAACCTCTTATGCTTCTCGGTAAAAGAGGACTATTGAATCTTTTCGATAACGAATCGTTCCACGATAAATCTTTCACTTGCATCGTACTCGTTTTAAATATAAATAACATTGTATTTAAAAAACGAATGGTCTGCGTAAAGTGTAAAACTCATACAGAAACTAAACATATCCAGAGCGTCTTTAGCAAAAACGGACGTCCTATGCTCAGAGGCACGTGCACCATGTGTGGAATAACAAAGACTCAATTTGTAAAAGCTGCAGAAGGAGGCGATCCAGTCGGATCTCTAAACTCGATCACTAGTAATATAAAATTACCTTGGGCTAAATTTTCTGGTTAAATGCATCTTCCAGGTAACTCGTTTACGGGACCAGGAACTATATTAGATTTGAGATTGAACCCCGACGGAACCCCTAAAGATTGGTCGAAACCCGTTGATAGAGTCGATAACGCCGCTTGTCGTTACGATTTAGCTTACGATCGGTTTTCTGACACAGCGTCTAGGAATATCACCGATAAAGCGATGATAAACGAATTAAACAACATTCCTAATCCTAGCGTACGGGAGCGGATCGAACGGACGATAGTCAAGCCTATCTTAGCCACCAAAGCGAGTTTCGGGTTAGGTCTGACCGATTTTAAAAAACTCCAAAATTACAAGAAAAAAAGTCTCCGTTAACATGGACCGATCAACTCGCCGAAGAATTACACAAGCCCGTTGTAGGGCATTTTCGAAAAAGGAAGGTGTACGTTGGGGGTATCGATGAAATCTGGGCAGCTGATTTGGTCGATATGCAGTCTTTCGCCAAAGATAAAGATGGCGCTAAATACCTGTGGACCGTGATAGACGTATTTTCCAACTACGGTTGGATCGTTCCATTAAAAGATAAGAGCGGAAAATCTACGGTGAAGGGTTCTGGAAGATACTCAAAAGCAGCGGAAGGAAACCAGGGAAACTTTGAGTAGACAAAGGCAAAGAATTTTACGATAAGGACTTTAAAAAACTGGTAGAGTTGTATTCTACCAAAAACGAAGAGAAATCGTGTGTTGTCGAGCGATGGAATAGAACGATGAGAGAAAGAATGTTTAAATACTTTTCGGCTAATTCGACTAGAAGATATATCGACGTGTTAAACGATATGGTCAGCAGTTACAACGAAACGAGACATTCTTCCATTTAAATGACGTCTGCTAGAGCGAGTATGAAAGAAAACGAGAAGGCCGTATGGATGAATTTATACCGCCATGAAATTCCGGAACCCAATAAGCCTAAGTTCCCGATAGGTGATAAGGTTAGAATAACGAAGAAAAAGACGACCTTAGAAAAGATTTATACGCCGAGATGGACGGAGGAAGTTGTGTGCACGGTCACGCTCGAGCGATCACGAGCGACCGTGTCATCGATACCACGGGAAAGTACCCGTCGTTTACGCCTCGATTTATAAATACGCTCGGTACGTCATCGTCACACGACTCGGGTCGATGCGTGTACGTCATGAGTCATCGTTACAAAAAGATCACGTGACAGGAATGTGCATCGCTCATTGGATGAAGAAGGTCACGTGATAAGAATTTCCGTAGATTGGCCACGTGACAAAAATGCTCGACGCTGATTGGATGTCTGAGATGGTCACGTGGCAAAATGTGCATCGCTGATTGGTTCTGTCCCAAAGGCTCCGGTTTTCAAATACTACTATGTACCATAATGGCTTCTGATGTATAAGAAGAATAAAAAAGAAACCAGACCCTTCCACTATCGCCTGGCAATCACTCGTACATGTATGTAGTGTAAGCGACTTTATTTTTCTCAACCTCGTGATATAAAGGCGGACGGCCAATCCTCTCCATCGACATTTCATATTATCACCGACGGTGCGCGGTCAGCGTACTCATTAAACTGAGCTTCTTACTGGCGCAGGTTGAGCAGAAATCTCGACACAAATTTTACCCCGACAGGCATTTGAACCCTCGTGTATTCTGCTCCATGTGCGCTTGACTACTTTCCATCGTGTCGTTTACACAATAACAGCTGTTCGTTCCTCTCTATGGTTCAGTTTTCGGCCCTCTGTTTCTTGTCATTTGTCATGGCAGTGAAATCCAAATTTAAGTCAACGAATGAGAGCTTCAGGCTAATCTACGGCTAATTTAAGAGTCACTGTTACTACCAGGAGTTTGCATGAAAATGATAAATGATGCCTTCATGTTATGATGTCCACCCCACGTGATTATGCCTTCACCCTTAGCATATACATATATTGTGTTGAAACGACGTCCTCTGCATCCCCTTTAGCAATCATTCTATGATGGCATTCTTATAGTCATACGTCATCCAAACACTCCAGCGTAGGAGAAACATTTTGGCCATCGGTTCCACAGTATGGAGCAGTAACATTTCTGTTTGTATCTTCTCACTTATATGTATATTATGTCATTAGCGTCGCCCTCCTTCATCCAGACTTGGGGCTAGAACTGTCAGAGTGCAAACAGTGGTGGAGCTTTCACTTATATAGCGCGTTTTTAAACCTCGCACAGGCGGCATTACTCGGCTATCTAACACATATGAAACAATGCGTCTTAGGATGAGCTTCACGTGTTTTATCAACTGCTATTGGTGGCGATGAATTTACAATTTAATGTGGAAGATTGCTTCATGACAACAACACAAATGAATCAGACTTATAACGGGAAAAACACAAGGTCTGAAGGAATGAGAGAACGACCTGCGACAGAGAACTTCACATAAGTGTAAGAATTTTGAACTGATTTATCTAGTCTCAGACTCTCATTATATATATATATATATAAACATAATTAATTATTTACTTAATCATTTATTTCTCTCATGTCACCGATTCACAGAACCAGAACATTGGGGATGTACATACTACTGAGTGGCTCCTGTCTGGTGGTTCTGCGCTTGGCAGCTCGCATATTAAGTAGCTTCCTACATTCTCCCCTATCTCTGCATACACATGCTGCTTTAGCTGCCTGTTAATCAGTGGATTTCATACCGCAATTGCTGCTCTGGTTTCGCGTTGCGTCCATGGTTGTGCTCCATGATCCTCTACCTCATTTTGCGCCATCTTAACCGCCCAGTGTTCTAACGTCGCAACACGTCAGGCGCTTCGCGCTGCAGCATCTAGCTCCGCGGGCTTGCTAGGCAATTAGGCATCGCCGTACTTTTAATAGACTCTATCAAGAAAGACTCCCTCTTGAGCACCGCTCTATATTTGTGACCCAACCGCCAGGGTTTTACAACACGCCCAACTCTGTTTATCTGTCATCGTAGCTGAGCTGGGTGGCGTCCTGTGTGGGTTCTTGAAGTGGAGCAATAAAAATGCTCAGAGTGAACGAATAACTATGCATAGAACTCTATGATTAAACGAACATAGTGCTTATCGACTTTGTACACTCGCAGAGAGATTAGTTCGCAATTCTATCGTATTCCAGATATGTATATACATGTATATATATATAAGTAACTAGAGTGCAATAACAGCTTTGCCCATCCGTGTCAATCAGGAAGTCATCGCTAATGTTAATAAATAATGTTCTCATTGTGTAATGGAGTTAATCTCATGAGCCTATGCTTTCACCCTGATAATAAATTCCGATCTCACATTGTGTGACTGATGCACCAAACACCCGCAGTCGGTATCTCAGAGTTGTCCACTGGCCTGGTCGATTAGGGTCACGAATATCTGTACATCGGTCGAGTAGTGTCCAGAACCTGATAGTTCGGATTGAATCGGATATCCAGCCTGGACACACTTAGACCACCCTTTTCTGCAGAGCCTAAATTTCAAAAAGGCGGTCGGGATACCAGCTGCTGACAAAACGATAGTTCTATTGAGTGTCACATTTTAGCACAAATCGCTCGTCGCCTTTTTTGTATTTCTGCTAGCTTTCACAGTCAGAGAGTGAGAGAGATAGAGTTAACGTCTGTGGGCAACACAATAAAGACGTACGATTTAGGATAGCGCACAGGAGGTGGAAGCAATTAAATTATTTTGCTGAGGGATGCGGACTTGACTCTTACATTCCTATTAGTAATATCCAAAATTGTTTTTCATGAATTTCTGATGAAATATAGCGGTTGTCTTCCTGTTCCATTGTAAATTATCTATCTGGTATTGGAATAATAATAATAGTAGTTTCCACAGAGCATAGATGTAATAATAGTAATATTCCACAGAGCATTGAACGTAATAATAATGGGTTGCCTCTGAGCATAGACGTGTGCTAGAGGTAAGCGAATAGTCCACAAGAAATCCGATGGTGTGCAATATCACCGGTTCAAGGAGGCGCAAGAACCAGGCGGGCATCAGGTCATGACCTTCAGCTTTTGGTAGAAGAGTATGAAGTTTGCCAATTGTGGATTCTTTATCAATGACACTAGGTAGAGTGTTGAGGTACTGAGATTGTCAGATAAGATAGACGCCAAAACATTCAGATTATGTGTGCACTTGCTCTCATCAACGGACAGGAATTAGCGACTTACACCGTGTCACGTTTCATCCGATCAGTACAACGGATTGGCACTGACTTATGTGCAGCTTCGTCTGTATCAAAAGCCGGTCCATTCGAACGCGAGTTCGTAATTCTTAAAATTATTGTCTGCGTTAGATTGCGTTTGACTCCCCCCTGTTTTATTGGCCTGGCCAGAATGCATCCGCCAAAGGCTAAGAAGTCCGACCATTTCCCAGTGTTTTCTGGTTGACTGACGACAACATCTATGACCTCTCCCAAAAGACCCTAGCATGATACTCTTGCTGACACGTGCCCCTTTTGCAAGCGGGTGCAAGAGGTTCGAAGGCTTTGTCCATTCTAATCTGGCTGTGTTAGTATGTATATGTGAGTTTCAGAGTCAACTGTTTCGGCGCCCTTGTAGTGGTTATAGGGCCGCGTTTACGGCGTCGTATAAATCGGCGTTGTTGTTGTTATTATTATGATTATTATGATTATGATTATGATCACTATTATTATTATTATTATTATTATTATTATTATTATTATTATTATTATTATTATTCCTATACCAAAGAAATGCCAATAGCGCGAAATGCGTTTACCAAGTAGTCTTTCAGAATGAGGACAGTAAAGTTGACGATCCCTCATTCTGTGGCTTCAGAGACACACCACTTGGAGAAGTGACTCTGTTGGGTTCACCTCTGATGCTTGGACCAGCCGTCAACACGGTGGTGGGTATGAAAGCGGATGACCTGGAACGAGCGGTAGGGAGGCTCTCCATACTCACATGACGCCCTTATCCTACTGTGGAATGGCTTCAGTATACTGAAGCTTTTCTATACAATGCGCACAGCCTTATGTGTCGACTCTCCAAGTCTTACAGATTTGACTCGCTGTTGGGAACTAGAATTCCGAGTATATTGAAAGTGAGGCTATCGGATGAGAACTGGCTCCAGGCATCCCTTCCGGTGAAAGATGGTCTTGGAATTCGCTATGCTGCTACGCTGGCAATTTCTGCCTTCTTAGCATCTGCTGCGAGCACGAGCGAACTCCTAGCATACATTCTGCCACTAGAATAAACTGAAACATCAGACGAAGTAGTTAATACAGCTTTAGAGGCAAGGATAACACTCACTGATGCAGAACCATCAAAGAGATCGGCAGCTAATCGCCAAAAGTAATGGGACAGCCGATGGACAAGTAAAGCATGAACAACTCTACAGAGGTCAGAGAACAATTCACTCGATCGCGCTCGTCTCCTGGCCACTCTGTCACCACACGCGGGAGATTGGTTGTTTGCGCCTCCGGTTACTGCGTTGGTTCTCCGACTGTCAGACGAAGTCATAAGGATCGCAGTGGGACTTCGACTCGGAACGAAACTATGTGAACCTCATCTGTGTCACTGTGGCGAGAGGGCCGACGCCAGAGGACTCCATGGTCTGCAGGGAGAGCAGAAGAAACTCAGGCCGACAAAAACGACACAGTATGCTCAATGACTTAATTATTATGGAGAAAATTTCGAAGGGCGAGCATCCCTTCTCAGAAGGAACCCTTGGGCCTCAACAGAGAAGATGACAAGCGACCGGATGGCGTGACACTCATCTCCTGGTCATGTGGTAGGTGCTTCACTTGGGATGTGACCGTTTCAGATACTTGTGCGATTTAACACCTGACAGCGACGTTAACTGGCACAGGAGATGCAGCAAACCGGGCAGCCGTCGCCAAAAGAACAAACTAGACCTCAAACACCCGAACGCATGCTTTTGTGGCGGTAGCACTAGAGTCCAGCGGTGCTTGGATTTTTGAAAGTTTGAACTTAGTATTAGAGCTGGGACGATGGATAACCGATGTGACCCATGACACACTCGAGACAAGCTACCTATTCCAAAGCCACTCAGTAGCCGTCCAGCGTGGGAACGTCATCTGCTTTTCGTCAACACTACCATATTAAATATTAATGATAATAAATTAATAATAACAATAATAATAATAATAATAATAATAATATTAATAATAATAATAATAATTTTCCACTAAGTATAGACATGTACGGTACTAAAGGTAAGCGCATAGCTTAC
This sequence comes from Bimastos eiseni, assembly GCA_959347315.1. Classification (NCBI taxonomy): domain Eukaryota; kingdom Metazoa; phylum Annelida; class Clitellata; order Crassiclitellata; family Lumbricidae; genus Bimastos; species Bimastos eiseni. The sequence continues at coordinate 875,612 of OY365818.1, forward strand.
AAGAAATCTGATGGGATGAGACATCACCGTTTCAAGGAGGCGCAAGAACCAGACGGGAATTATGTCGTGACCCAAAGCTAATGACTGAAGAGTATCGAGTTAGCTAATGATGGCGTCTTCATTGGGGAAATTAGATAGATTGTCGAAGTTCTGAGAAGGGCGATTGTCAGATAAAAAGGACGTCAAAACATCCAGATTCTCTGTAGGGCTACAGTTGCTCTTCATCAACGGATTCAACGCACATGAATAATTAGCAACTTACGCTAATAACGAACGCATCGATCAAAAACTGTTCAAATGGAACGCTGACTTGCATGTGTATGAATATTTTGGATTCTTCAATTCAACGAACACAGGCATCTTAGCACGATCTGAAACAAAAGAAAATGCAGAAGAAAACGCAAAATAACACATCCGATGAGAAAAACTGTGCCACACGAATGAAGCGAGGGCAAAACTCCGAGGTTAAATGTGCGATTGAATGGCGAATGATTGATTAGAGGAGTTGTGGAAATGACTGATTCTAATCGGTAGCAATAATCCTTATGGCGATAACTTACATATTCCTTTTGCAGATGTTTAAATGGAACACGTCTTCTGCCGATTGTTCCGTGAAAATCTATATAAAAGTTTCCTTGTTATGTCTTACAGATAGAACTTAAAGCGAGCGGCATTTGGTTCTACGCCGATTATGCCACCTTTTCTCTTGATTCGGAAGCCAAGAAATACGCCCTTCACCTCTCAGGATTCAGCGGAAATGCCGGCGATTCACTCACCGACACTTCTCTGAGGGTGACTGCGCACCACAATGGAAGAAGCTTCTCAACAGAGGATGCTGACAACGACAGAGACTCAGATGGGAACTGCGCCAAGAATTGGGAAGGAGGATGGTGGTTCGACGGCTGTTTTATGTCCTGCCTTACATGCCCTTACCAAGATCAATTTAAGTGGCACCTTGATGGTGGTTGGAAGACGAGTGGTTTACTTCGAGCAGCGCGAATGATGATGAAAATCATCTGAACATATTCTGAAGGATCAGATGCTCTACTTCATAACCGATTGCCTGCAGCATCTACGTGGCAATGACTTGTAGGAGAATTTCGTCTTAATCTAACGTTTGCACATAATTTATTCGCTATTGAACGAACGAACGAACTCAAATGTTTTATTATAACCAAATCCAGACCATCAAACATATGCAAATAGTAATTAATTGCTCAATTAATTAGGTCACAAAAGGGAGACCCATTGGGATCACCTCCCACTAACAGGGTTACCCACTAACGTATGTAGCTCTATAAATCCTTCTGAGCACCGACATATTATTTAAATATACAGCGAACAAAACACTGATATAAACAGAGTTGTCCATGGGTCCAATTTTCTTGACCCGACCCAACCCGTCTCATCCGAAATGGACCCAACCCGACACGACTTCTGAGGCCAAATATTTTACCCACTCGGTCCGACCCGTGGACTCGTGGAGTGCATGATCCGATCCGACCCGACTTTAGTGCTGGTAATTATTATTAATATTTTAGTTATCATCCAATTCTACTGCCGTACAATAAACGTAACATAGACAGACCGCCATATAGGATAAGCATGGAGTTTCTGCGGCGGAATATTCTGCCACCCTAGGCATGTAGTAATAACTTCTGTGGCGGAAGATTCGAAAAACATTTGCAATCGGAATTTTTCAGTAGGAAATTCTTTAGGCACTATAAACGATACTAACCATGACCCTGCCTGACTCTCCATGAGCCATTCTAGCTCCGACCATAACCTCACATCCGTAAACTGCACTAATCCTAGCCCTTACCCTAATCGACCCTCACAAATATTCCGCCACCCTAGGCATGGAGTAAGAGTAATAACTTCTGCGGCGAAAGATTCGACAAACATTTGGAATCGAGATTTTTCCATAGTGAATTTTTTAGGCACTATAAACATTACTCACCATGGGGAAACACACAATTGCCCCTACTCGGATAATTGCCCCAGACTAGGACAATTGCATACGCACCACGTTTTGTAGTATTTGCCTGATATTGTGGGCCACCATTTCCGTAGATTCTATAAATTTCTCGACTGGTTTTCCTCCTCCATATATGACTGGATTGTCGGATTGCCTATCGTTACGCACGACGACGCAGCAGAAACTTTTCTCCGCGATAAGTCTGGTGTTACTGCCGCTGGTTAATTCTGCCATCTCAACGTAGACCTAAAGTAATGATGGTTGTTTACGATTTGGCTTTAATACTTTGTTTTACGTATGTGACACCAGCGCGTTAGAAATTAGTAATATATGCTATAATGTGACCGATGGCGACATAGACAAAAGAATAGTAAAAGTAGGCCTATGCCGGAGAAAGATCTCGTTCAATTCACTATAAACATGAACGTCTGACCTGCCGTATTTGTGAAAACAAACAGCGAAACTAACAACAAGAGTATAGTTCAAATTCATATTCAATAATATATCTAATTTGAACTTTTTATCGATGGGGCTAAGTTTGATTTCACGTTGCAAGACAAATCGAAGAACAGGTTTCTAAGAAATAGCAATTATATAAGTTCCCTAGCAGATACCACAGATTCTTGGCAGGCAGAAAATCGATGCTATCGTGTCAATCATCGACAGGTTTGTCAAAACATTAAATCAAGAAGTTTATATATCTTGTAATACTACGCATGTAAGATTATTTGAGTTTGAACGCACTTCAAAAAGAAATTATTTCCGCTGGTGAGGCTAATTCACTGTCCGCGAAAGTGAGGGGTGGTTCTTTTAAGAATATTTGAAGCCATATTTGATTATACTGATTTATCTTCGTATCCAACACACCCAGGTTCCTCTATTCATCACTCTTCGGGCTTTCCTTTGGAACGCAAGCCTCACCTTTTCAAGAATGCTTCCCCACACTCATTTGATTGTCGACCCTCCAATCGTCGACCAATGCGACACCCCCTAGCCTCCTCTGACCCTATAGAAACTGGATTCCAAACTTCCTCAAACGACCACTATGACAACCCATTCGCCTTGACGCAGCGCTTAAGCTAGTGTCCTGCGCTTGACCATCTAGTGGCACTTTAGAAGTTTGGAGATTACGATTGCGATTAGACCGGTCGCTGTTCAATTGCTCACCCGTACGTAAGAATAAAACTGAAGGTCGATAATGCATGTTGGAGCAAGTCGAGGAACGCACTCAGGGCCTTCGTGACTGTCGAAAACGGAGGAACACGACATTATTACACGTAGTAACAAAAACCTGCGAGTCAACGAGTATAACTAATGGTACCGGAATCAAGACAGCAACGCTACGTCTATTCGTCATTTGTCGTTATAACTCTGGATCAGTATTCGGACTCGTATTCTGAGCACAATGCCTGAGTTTCATCAGTCTTTTAATCGAATTACATTTTTACAATACTCGAAGCGACGAAACGCGGAAGGTACATTGGGTGTATTTATTCTACCAAAGCATAAACTTCGCAATCATTAATAATTAATAATATTTGTTTTGAGGAGGGTCAGCGTCGTTGAGCTACCAGTAATTGTATAGTAATATTCACAAAAGCACTAGTCAACCGTGTTGAAAAAATTATTCCGCACCAGTAGGTTACGTCGCAAAGTTGGCAGAGCCTAAAAAATGAGAGGAAGTAAAGGAAGGTGCCGTACGCCTTAAAATTGCGCTGTATTCGGTAGCAGACAGGTGCCATGCTCTTCACAGCGCGTTCACATACGAGCCCACCTCAACATATATCCCCATACTTATTCAAATACCTCGTCCGCAGACGTGTCTTGACTATTTTTCAAACATTACATCTGAACAGGTTCTGTATTGTAGTTACATAAAAAATTATGCTCTGCTAAGTTATGCAGTTGGGCCGACCCAAACATCGATGAACTCATTCGGCTGAATGAAACAATTGTGGGTTGGAATATCCAGCGACTACCTAATCCATCGATTGGCGTTGAATATACATGTATAGTGCCCTCTCATTTGCCCTGAGGTCAATCCAAGCCCTACAAATTTGGAGAAAACATTACACTTGACATATCTTCCGAAATAGTCATGCGTATTAAATTCATCAATGCGTTTTCGGTCAGGTTGATTGGTTATCTGCTTATTATTCAGCCAACCGTTGTTTTCTGTCAAATCAGCTCAGTCAGAGATACTATGTGGCTGATAAAACCATGGCTAACTATTGTCCATTGCCAGAAGACGCAATAGGCAGTTGCTTTGCAAGGTCAATGTCGTTGTGTGCCTTGGAATGTTTATCACTTCAATGGTGCAGTGGTTTCAGCTACTACGCTACCAGTCGATTGTGTTACTATTACTGTCTCGTTCCACAGAAGCTATTTAGCAACATCGATTGTACGTTCCTTACCATGATGGTAAACCTAAGAAGCTCGTTTAGCATTATTGGAATTGTCACGACCAGTAGTTTTCTTGATCTCAATCGTAAGCGTAATCTCCAAACTTCTAAAGCGATAAAGTCCAGTTTCCAGAAGAGACAGCTATTACGGCGGATGTTATTCTGGTTGAGGGTTGGCAGATGGATGAGTCTGTTTGATTATTCAATGGTAATAATTGATCTGCAGGAAACAAGTAGCATTTCTCAGCAGGAAATTATTTTGCAAGAATCTATCATTGCATCTAAGTCAAATAATGATGCTATGTAATAATTTTTCGAAACAAGAACGTGCCGCTACTTCGAAATTAACACAGCAACAAAACGAAAGGACGTTAGAACTGATTAAAAGTGTGTATCTGGTACAGATGCACTGATACCCTTAGAATTGTAATTTGTCCCTTGTGGAACTGTCAGTCCATTGGATAAAAGATTAAGGCCTGATTTCAAACGACTTGGCTGCAACACGGCGATGTAAAACACTGCCAGCCATCGTGGGTCCAAATATATTTATTTTAAAATTGATATGATGTTGGTAGATGAGAGAGTAATTTACGTCCTAATGAAAAGATTCTTGAACATTTTCAGACGAGTGACTGATTAATATTGTCAAACATTCTTCTTGACAGGATGAAGACGCTCACTCGTGTTGCCCAGGAAATGGTGAGCGCGCATACTCATTAATTACGAATATTGTCTTATGGCTTTGATTTTTCTGCTGGTATTTTTTCTTTTTTGTCTAATTTATGTTAATTACTTTTTGCGCCGGCAGTGAAGGACCTAATCATTGTTGACTGCTGACTGACCACTCCATTTTTTGCAATATAATTGGATCCTTGTGGGACTCCATATTTTATTAGCTTTATTGACGAAACTGTCACATTACAGGAGGAAAATTGAGACTTGCTATCTAAGCAGCTTTGTAATCAGTCTAAAGCCAAACCTCGGCTGTCAACGGTTTAGGAGTATGCATGTAATAAGACGATGAATTCGTTAAGTTTATTTTTCCTTTTAAGGCGTTCAACAGCTGATTGTCGTTGACTTTGGAGATGGTCCTATTCTGGTCCCCAGCGTAAACAACTGGATAATCTTATTGCATCGTTTTGACGGATCTTTGGACTTCAACCGAAACTGGACCGAGTACAAGAACGGATTTGGAGATAGAGAACAAGGAGAGTTCTGGCTCGGAAACGAGAAAATTCATCGTCTGACCAACACGAGCGGAACCGTCTGCACCCTTCGCGTCGAGGTATTTCTAAATCTCGACCTCAATAATTCTGTCCTTACACTTCTCACTTATCGAAGTAATTCAATAAGTAGATAAAATGAGTCTTGAGAGTCCTTCACCACAATTTCTGTATGGGTAGTAAGAGTGGCCGAGGGAGAATTCTAAATGATTGCTTTAACCAATTGGGAAGTAAAATAAAATTCGTACAACAGGCGAACATATACACGATTGATTTAATTATGGTTTCTCGTCGAGTATCGATAGGGCCCCGATTTTGCATTTTTTTCACTTAAACTGGCGGTTTTCACATAAATTTCTAAATGGAAAGTATTCGCAAATTAATGCACACAGTTCGGAAATTTCGTTCAGCGTCAACAATAATTGACTTGTCCAATGTCTAGGCTCTTATTGGTCTCGATGGGCTATAATTTACCGACCATACGACGTAATTGATGATGACTAGGACCCCCGGTTGTTACGAATATGCGATTTGTCGAAAAATTTACGAAATATGTTCGAATAATCCACGAGGGCCTAAGTTTCGGCGATTCAAGACCGGAATTAAAATTTAGGTCTTACGTAAGTTTCACAGGTTCAACCCAGGGTAAACGAGTTATGGTACTGCGCCGACTATGCCATCTTTTCCCTTGACTCGGAAGACAACAAATACGCCCTTCACCTCTCAGGATTCTATGGAAATGATGGCAATTCACTTGGGGACGGTAATGGAAAGCACTTCTCAACATTTGACGACGACAACGACGGAGTGTCATATAACTGCGCTGTTACATATTCAGGAGGATGGTGGTTCAGACAAACCGACGTCGACCCCTGTGGGCGTTCCTACATCACAGGTTCATACAGAAGTAACTTTCTATGGTATGGCATGAAGTACTTGAACCCGAGTGGCGCATGCAATCTTCGAGCAGCGCGGATGATGATCAAGCGCAAGTGAACAGAAATTGGAGAAAGCAGAGGCTCCTCTGATTCATTAATGCAATTGGCTTATCATAAGATGCGTGTGGTTCTAATAACTTATTTGTCTAAGTATAAATCCCGATTGCCGATGTGCGTCTTGGCGTCTTTTTGACGAATCGATCTGGTCACTTAAGCGAAAGCTGAGGAGAGGTTAAATTTGAAGGGAAATATTTGGGATGAGCAACTAATAGAAGAGTTGGCCAGGACCTACAAATTGTTGACAAGTCCGTTTTCAACTAAAAATTTTAAACCCAGAATATTCCCAAAAATTGTCTGTTTGCCAGAAAATGTTAGTACAATGAATTCACCCTGCATGCCTTTAAACCATCTGACTCCCCTCGTATTTTCCTCTGCAGTAATTCAGAATTTTGGCACCTTCTCATCTTCATCAATCAAGAATTCTTAATTCTATTACAGTTCTGCTTAATAATTGTCTATCACATGACTTCAAACTTCGATTTCCAGAAATTGTTTACAGTTGGTCTTGTGTCCCCCATACGTTTCATGTTTCGAATATCTGTTTCTTGTCGTCTGTTGTGGCAGTCAAATCCATATTTATGCCAACATACTCAATTCCAGGATCAACATTGGCTAATTAAACGTCACGGATGCTACCAGACGTTTTCTATTCTGCAGGCAACTGCTCAAGTTAGCCTAAACTATTATTAGTGTTCACCGTTTTTAAAGGCCTTTATGGTTTTCGACAGTTGGAAATTAAAACTGTATTCCAGTGTGCCAAACTAATTTCTATTTAAGCAAGATATATCTTCCGTCATAAAAACTTCTATTTAAGCACGAATCACTTTCGGCTGGGCAATAATTTCTTCTCGATGCTGAACATATTTTTAGGAGATTTGTCCAAGGTTACGATAATTATATGCTATTGAGCTAGGAAGTTCCCACTTAAACTATATTGTAGTAAAGTACAGTCGATAATTGTCACGCCTGAAAATTATGTTTTACGATATAATTATTATCTGACAGGCTCCTGTCTTCATATTTGCCTCCAATGAGATATGCGACATAATCATATGTTAAACTTTATCTGTTAACACGGATGTCTAACGTCAATTGGATAAACTGTGTTACTACGATTTTGTAAAAGCACTTGCATTCCACTCCATATGAGCTTTCCTACGTCTTTTTTCCTGTCGTCTAAAACAGTTACTGCTGCTGTGCCTTAATTGCGTGTTATTTTAATATTTCATGATTTTTTACTGTGGGTTGTTCTCTGTGCGCTCTCCCACGCCTCCAAGCAAATCTTAAAATGGAATAATAATTATTGCAGTTTAACGCAACTGTGTGCTAATAAAGATCACTAGCGTCGGTCACCATCCTTCTTTATCCAGGCTGGGAGCTGGCACTATTGGAAACCATACAGCGGCAGGAGTGAGAGAATTAATTGGTATGCTAACACTTGGCAGAGCTGCCTCTTTCATTTGACCGTGGCATGGATATATTGTGTTATACGAATTCACTACCTGAAGGGAGGTTCATTGATTGTAATTCCACCCAAGGATGAGTGAGGTGATTTACATTAGCTGCACCACTCTTCACAGACTGTCATGGGCCAGACTTGACCAGGGTCGCTATGCAGTGACTACTGCAATACTGTCTAAGCCCCTTTATTATTCTGTTCCAGGTGGGCTTTGCCACTAGTCTCTCTCTCTCTCTCTCTCTCTCTCTATATATATATATATATATATATATATCGCGGGGTCTAGCAGCCGCCCTGTTGCTCTCATACGCTTCAGTTTCGACCATACATCTATGTTTCTTGTCACTTATCGTGACAGTGAAATCGAAATTAATGCCAACGAACACGGATCTAGATTCAACTCCGGTCTATCAAAGGTCATGGTTACTAACAGGAGTTTGTACAAATTAATGATAAATGATGCCATCATTCTGTTCCGTAGTTCACCCGGCGTGCCATGCCTGCAGTACTCTGATAATTATTCTTAGCAGGCCTACCTACAATCAGAGGTCTATTTGATCCAATGTAAGAATCGTTCTCTGCTCGAAGCCTCAGTGTCATACTTCACTCAAACGCTCCATCATAGGTTAATTTCTTCATTCTTCACAACAATACTATGTATGTGTGATTGTTTGTGCATAAACATTTGAACATTTCACTTTTTCAGAACCGCACAAAGGACACGAAAGCAAACAAACATGCGATTAACACAGTCACACGGTAGTTAGACAGGACACTACAGTTAAGGGAAGTAAGAGTTTAATGGTTTAATGAGCAACCAAGCATTAGATAAACTGTAGCGCATATGATTAACTTTGTACATCCGCATGACAATACAGCAAGATTAGTTTACAACTCTATGTTTTTTCGGATATAGAAATTAGAGGGCTATTAGAGCTTTTTCTATAATAAATGATGTCAGAAAGGCATTGCTCAGCTTGGCACAAACTGTCTTGTTTAACCTGATAGAAGAGAGAGACCGTCATTCGCTGTTCTCGTTTCTTTATAAGTTGAATCATAGTAAAAAATACAGTCGCCATGAGGTTTTGCGTAGCTTTTTACTTTGCAATATTAGATGGCCTAATATTATCAGTGCTTGATACAATCCTTCACGTGAAAGGACAACCTACTGTAGGAGACTGTGAAAATGAAGATTCATCAAATAGCATCGAAGCAGAGCAGAATGTTGAGGAAATTCGTCAGCTGAACATACAACTTCAAAGTATACGTGAACTTCTTACTGAATCAAATCAGGAAAGAAAAAGTCAACAAGACACCATAATGACACGTCTTCTTGCGGTTGAAAGACGATCGCAGGAGCAGGATATCAACGTAGGGCAAGTTCAAAGGCTGCACGGGTTATTTAATGCGTCGTTACAACAAACGAAAAATCAACAAGACACTGTTTTGAGAAAGATTGAAGCCTTCGAAGGACGTCTCAACGAACGCAATCTTTCCATCACGAACAAAACTCAGAACTCGTGGAAACTACATATTGGTAAGGCGAAATGTTGACTAGCAACGACCCTTACGGGCACTAAGATTCCTTCACTAATCTCAGACTGTTCTACCTCTTTCAAGTTTTATGGCCAAGACTTTGTTTCATGAAAACTCTAAACATCAATTTAAGTCCATTATCATTCGTTATTATTATTATTATTATTATTATAACGTTGTGTACAAATAGATAGACGTTGAAAAGGATGAGTTGTTTCGCGTGGGTCTCCCGTTGCCTGTGTCATAGGCGGCCCAGCTATTGTAGAAACTCATATCCGGTATTAATGTTATTATTATTATCATCACTATTATTATTATTATTATTATTATTATTATTATTATACATATATGTTTCACATTATGCTGTTATCGCCCATGATGAGCTAATAGAGTGTTGGCAATGTCCCGAAGAGGCAGACTGCGTTCCCACGCTGAAGAACAACTGAGATAAGTTGGAACAGAAATGACGTCTCCATTGGATCGTGGGTTGCAGCACTCGTTCGATTACCCAACTCTGAGATGAACTGCAGTCCTTCACTGCTCCAAGCGCCTCCGGATTCCAAGGAGAGGGCTACGAAGTCGTGGGTGTTGGTTATGGTGGAATACTTGGCCCTCTTCGTCTTAGCTGCGCGTTCGGCTGCTTCGCCAGCTCTGATAGATGTGTCGACAAGATGTGACTTGGCGTAGGTGTCGGGCACTGTCACATCCCATGCCAGACATCGACCACGTGTCCAAGGAATAAGCGTGACGCCGTCCGGTCGCTTTACATCTTCTCCTACCAAGCCGAGAGGTTCCTTTTGCGATGGAATCTTCGCCCTGCCAAGAGCTCTCCAGATGACAACGTTCAACATGCTATGTCGTTGATGTTTTCCGCTGTCTCTTCTACAAATTAGTCCATGGAGCCCTTTTGCGTCGACGCTCTATTGACATTGGTGACACAAATGTGGCTCGCAGAGCGTCGTTCCTAGCCTCAACCCGGCTGCCAGTCGTACATCCTCGTTTGAGAGGCGCAGGCCTAGGGCAGTCACAGGGGGCGCTAGCATCAGGTCTCCAGAATGAGGTGCTCGTGAGGCCAGCAGGCGAGCACGGTCGCATGGATTGTTATTGGAATCCAGCAGACCTTTCCATGCCTTGTCTGTGAATCGGAGGTCCCATTCTTTCTGGCGATGACTCGCTGCTCCTGTTGGTGGTTCTGCATCTATCAGGGTCTTCCAAGCGTTGAGTGCTGAACTCGCAAGTTCATATGGTTCCTCAGCAGACTCTGTTGGTAGGATGCATGCCTGGAGTTCGCTTGTACTAGCAGCAGAAGCCAGAAAGGCAGAAAGTGCCAGCGTAGATGAACAACGAACTCCCAGACCACCATCTCTCACCGGCAAAGAAGCCGGGAGCCAGCGGTCATTGTCAAGGTCCACATTTAAAATGGTTGACAGTCCTTCTCTCAGCAGTTGATCAAACCGAGCCAAGCCCGGGCAATCAGCGCAGACGGCTGTGCACAGACTGTACATGAGCTTCGGTACACTTAGACTGTTTCTCAGCAGAACCAGACCGTCATGTGTATAAAGCAAGGACAATCTTCCGATTGCCCTCTCGAGGTCATTGGCCTTTGAATTAACGACCATGTTCACAGCTGGACCTGAAATCAAAGGTGCACCCAACAAGGTCATGTCCTCGAGGGCTATGCTCGTGAAATCTTGGAACGCAGGGTCAATGTTAGGCATCTGGGTGTTGTGACACGCGATTTCGCATTTGCTGCGGTTCAATAGCAATCCCAGATTCTTTGATTCCTGCTCGATTAATTATTATTATTATTATTATTAACTAATATTATTAACATTATTGCTATCATCATCATTATATCACATGGTCAATATCAGGCTATAGCTGTCAAACATTACGAGTATATTGTAAAATGTAAGCGTTGTTTCGATCTCTTTCGCGTCGTTTACAGACGATTTGGTGTCACTGATAAGTTTCAGTTTTCGTATAATCTGTTATGGCAGTGAAATCCATATTGATGCCAACGAACTGGAATCGAGGTTCGTCTCCAGATAATAAAAAGCCAAGGATACTACCAGGAGTTTTGTCGCCTGCATGTAAATGATACACGATGCCTGTATCAAGTTATGCGTTTCATCAAATTTGTCCATTAACAATTATTAGCTCATAATTATTATGTGACTTATGCAGCAAAGCTTCTATGATAGGTATCTATGCTTAATCGTATGGTCTGTGAAGATCAGCCTTTGCTGGTTATGTGTGAGTTTTTTTTCCATTCAGACAATGACCTGTCTGTCAAACACTAAACTATCTTTCGTTGGCATTAATACTAACGAAAACTCACATCAAGTGTATGCATGCAAGCTAGTGTTTACGATCATATGTATACATTGATGTATCTGAATGCTTATATAGCGCATTTAAAGAATCTAACAATAGCGCTGTGATATCGAACATCCCTGAATACATCAAGCAATTCTGCATCATGGTTGAACCAAAGACTCATGAATTTCATTTATTTATTTAAGATCAAAACCCTATGTGATGTCCTGCCCTTAGATGATTCTAACATGAATTGAACTGTTTATTATGCTAGTTCGACATCTGTCTTCACTACCAAAGTGACTCCGGGCGAATTGACAGTTTTGAATGAGGATAAATGGCTGAAAATACGAACAACACAGCCATTTGGTTGTGTTGTAGAACATGCCAGTAATTGAAAGTCATATGTAATCACAGTGCTTCACGTCCTGTAGATGTTAAACTGATGCACACGTGATCACTGATCACACAGTCGCTATACGAACACATGTGAATTTGATAGATACATCAATCAGTCTAATTAAATATTATCAACACCTCACAGTGCCGTCATGACAGCCTGGTATTATTAGAACATTTTTCCAGGGTGATAAGCTAACCAAGTAACAAGGAAGAAACGTTGTCCAGGGTGATAAGCTGTGCTACACAGCTAGGAAGACCTCACATGATGTATTTTGAATTGAGTTAATACATGTGCTTTCAACAATTTTCATGTTAGTATAGTATCTAGAAACCTGAAAACCGAAGCGATTGCCTGACAGGCTTCGTCCCCACGGCCGCTTGCAACCAAGTCTTCGTCTAGTAATCAACCGTTTCTCCTCATCAAGCAATTATCTTAATTTATATCTGTCGTATGACCGTCAAATATGGATGCTTGGAGTAACTTGTATTTTATGTAATGATTACGTCAAAAGCAAAGTATTCTGTTCCATGATGGCGTTACAACGCTCAATATTGCATTCCCTATAGCTGCTCTTGTGATATCCGTTATCATCAAGCATAGGTGTTTTGGATTGATCTGACTGTGTGGCTAGTTCTTTCAGCTTCTTTGTACGCTCCCAGAAACTGCACTGCAAATTGGATACTCGAGCAATAAAAATAATTCATAAACAGCATTGTGCCAGAACCGTCTTTTGTAGTAGCATACAAACACACATCGTCCACATATTAATGCACAAATCAGATCCGCATTTTGATACAGTATTGCAGATATACAGACGTACATGTACGTGCGTGGATGTATGTTTGATGGAAATACATGTGATGTATCCATTTTGGTGCAAGCATTCATATACACTTACATACATATATAATTATACATACAACCATATTTGCTAACAACCATAATTATGATAATCGTAGGCCATTGCTATGAGCTATGTTCGTCCACGTGACCAACCAACGTCATTAGTATGCTATTTGATCTGCTAGCGGATATATAGACACAAAAGCACAACAAAATTACTGCTTTCGTTTGTTACACACAGTTAGGAATAGGAAACATGTTTAGCCCGATAAATCTGTCAGTTGCCGTTTGTTTTTAGTTCCACAACATGAATTTAGTCATCATGAGTTGTCGTGTGGCTCATTACAACTTTGCAGCATTTGCTAGCATATTACTGCGTGGTTTGATTCATCCAGTGCAAGGTCAGTGCACTGTACAGGGCTGTGAGAATGAAGACTCATCGCTTAACATCGTAGCAGAGTTACAGCAGTTGATTGTTGAGACAATTCGTCATCAGCAAAACGAACAAGTTCAATATATTCAAGAGATTCTTAATGCACCTTTTCAGCAAATGAAAAACCAGCAAGACATTATGATGAGAAAGCTTGAAACAATTGACGGACGTTCCCAGGATCAAGATATCTACATAAAGAAAGTTCAAAATAACCATGAACTTCTGAATGCTTCGTTTCACCAAATGAAACATCAGCATGATTCTGCTTTGAGACGTCTTGATGTGATTATTCAACTTCTCCTTTATCACGACAGTGCTATCAAAGGCCAAACACAGAATTCGTGGAAACTTGCAATTGGTATAAAGTGAAACGTGTGTCGAATAATTGCATTCATTTACCTAGCGATGTCTGTAGTCTTCATTAATTTAAAAGTTTTATATCCATGAACTGTATTCGTGTTAGTCTGTCGTCGTTAAGTAATTTATTATGCAGGAAATTCACCTATGTGTTGAAATGTAACAATAACAGCAGCAACCTTACTAATCTAACTCTGGTAGAGTCATATATACAGAAAAAATTGACGTTGAATGGTTTTCTTGAATTGTGGTGTTTAATAAATAAGCAATAATAACCAAAAAAGATAGTACTAATACTGAGAATAACTTGTCTTCTCAATTATATCTATAATGTGCAAACTTGAATAGGTATAATTGGTTTACCGATAAAAATGTCTGGGCATTTTTAAAGGAAGTATGATTTTCATGTAAAGAAATATGATTTACATGAGATTTTTGCCTAATAGTTTGAATTAGTGAATCATTGTGAAACACTCACCGTCAAGATTGAGGTAGTGGTGTCGTTTCTGATAGTCATTGAAAACAGTGATGCGTAGAAGAATATTGTCTCTTACAAACTAGCGGAAAGATCGGACTGACTAGCGTGAATACAAGTTGCCATTCTCTGATCAAATTTATATTGAGCTGGTGAGGGACCAAGTCGATTTCTGGGAGTTTCTCTCATTTTTTTCTCTTCATCGATTTTGATGCCAGTGAAGTAGAATGATTGTACCATATTTTTGAAAGTTTCCTTTTCGGATTCAGGAGGAGTGCCCGTTCAACTAGAGACTGACTTGGGAGATGGTCTTGCTCTGCTCCCCAGTGCAAACAACTGGATAATCTTAATGAATCGTTTTGATGGATCTCTGCCCTTCAACCGAACGTGGATCGAATTCAGGAATGGATTTGGAGATATTGGACGAGGAGAGTTTTGGCTTGGAAATGACATGGTTCATCGTGTAACCAACGGAGGACGATCCGCCTATACGCTTCGCATGGAGGTATTTCTATGCATGGAACTCAGTAATAATTATAGTTGTCAAGCTTACGTAATTACTGCAGTATTTCAGTAAGTAGACTTGTTGTCTAATGGTATTTCACACGCATCACTGACCAAACGCAGTCCTTATTAGTTAGGCCTATGCCTTTAGTCATTGATTGGTGCCTCAGAATTTTGTTGTTAACTATTTTGGTTCAGAGCTAATAAGTAGGCTAATCCGTAAGTTTGAATCAAACGCATTTTCTTTTTCTTTGTCGCCGTCGTACAGGCACCCCGACAGCAAGCCGCGAAGTGGCATTCATGACATTAATACATTTCATGTGGGTGAAATTCACATTGGTCTTGATCTTGTACACGTTCATCGAGAAAAATCTATCGGTATTTTTTAGGGAAATTCGCATTGAAACATTTGTTTATCCGAATATACCAAGGCAGAGCATGAAAACTAACCTGTGCTCCTTCGGGATGGTTATAGATGTCTTGTCAACGGTTTGAGGATGGTCCGACTGGGAAATTGCAGATGTGCAAGACGACATATCACCAAATTCTGTGTAATCGGGTGCCAGTGCCCACACAAATCTAATTGTAATTAACGAGTTGAGGATGATGATGGTTGAGGTTGTGATGAGACTGCAAATAACATTCGTAACCAGGTAGAAAATTACATATATGACACGTATTGCAGGTGTATATAAATTTAGCATGGTACTACGCCGAATACAGCACATTTTCCATTGATTCTGAGGGCAACAAATACACCCTTCGCCTCTCAGGATACAGTGGAAATGCTGGCGATTCGATGAACACCGGTGACCTGTCTGGTACTGTCTACCTTGGCGGAATGAAATTCTCAACCTGGGATAACGACAACGACAGCAATTCACCCAACTGCGCTTGCGAACATGGAGGAGGGTGGTGGTTCAATTACTGCCAGCATGCTTGTCTTACATGCTCATATAACGGTTACTTTCGATGGTATAGTTTGAGGCAATTGGAGTCGAGTGACCAGGGCAGACTTCGATCAGCGAGGATGATGATCAAAGGCAGATGAACAAACATCAAAGAATCCGAGACTTCTTGTAGTAGATTGTCTCGTGTATTCACAAGTTTTAAATTTTAAGAGAATTCTTCTGTTAATATTAACTGTTAAGTTGCAAATTTTGCAAGTTTTAAATTTTGTAGAATTTTTCTATTAACCCATATGCGCGTAGGGCTTACATCATATTGTTCTGCTTAATAGTCGCATATAAATGCTTATGCCTTCATACACTGTATCGCTTTGGAAGTTGTATTTCTTATTCTCTAAGAAACGTCTCCTCATTTTAGCTATAGAATGTTACCACTGGCTGTCTCGCATCAACACGGTGAGACTAATTTAAAAACTATCAAAGTACATAGATATGACGCCGAAAACTAGGAATGAGACTTCGACAGTCATACATTGTTCAATGTTCATCCCAAGCAACGCATCTCTGGTGTCTATATCCCATGTGTGCCATTATAATTGAAGCCTCTCCAAGTTAAGTAAGGATGAAATCATTTCACGAAGTGGTTGTAGTTGAATTGACAGCTGAAGTATAATACCTGTGGCGCGCTACTGGCTTATGCGTGTCACCTCATTAGATTTTTCTTCATCTACTCCAAATTGATTGTATCGGAGTTTGAACTCCAGATAGTTAGAAGGTGAAACAATTCCTCTTGGCTAGATAGACATATACACATGTCGCTGGGTCCAACCAAAATAGATGTCACTAATAACTTTTGAAAGAAAACTCATAGAGGCCTTTAGTTATAATGTTTGGGTGGCTGCAGACAATATCCTTTTGCAATCTAAGGATTTGCTGTAATGGTTATTTGTGTTGGTGGAAGATTCTGCTGACGACAACACCGAATCACTTATATGTACAAGATGAAGCCAACAAAGAAATAAAGACGATGTTGGAAAATGGCATAATAGATCTGGAAGTGTCACTAGACAAATTTCTAATAACATTGACTTTTAGATTGACAATGGAACATGCAAAACCACTGCGCACAGCAGAACAGAACGTTCGTGTTGCAATGCTTTCTCTCTTTTTAATGTCACTTCAACCCAAGTTATACCTTAACCAGAAGTGCCCGTTCGCCAAATGCAGTCTTTAACTTCTTTGACTACGGTTTCGCTTGCCGTGTGAATCATATTAGAAACTGGTAAATCTAAAACTGAAATGAATAAACAGTAGAAAGAGTGTTGTGACATGGTCCAAATTATGGGTACGCCACTATTATACCCAGATTTCACCTTTCGCCACTGCATGACCATTTTCATCACTGGTCTGGACCTAAATAGTAAATTAACTACATTAATCGAAGACTATAGAATGGTGAACGAGAATACTAACAAAGCTTTCAGCACACAACTAGCATTAAACAATTGGGACAAAGTTTATAAGGAATGTCAAAATAATGATGCAAATGGAGCTTACGATGTCTTCAGTGAGGAAATACCAAGCATATAATCTTTCATTTTCAGTAAAAATTAGAGGAGTTAATAAAAAAACTACGATGACCCCTGGTCTCCTCAAATCCTGCAATAGAAAGGCACACCTCCATAAGAAATTTGTAAAAAACCTACTCTAAATTCAAAGCCTATCGGAATAAATTTAAGAATGCTAGACCTTTGGCTGAAAAAATGTATTACTAGTTGGAATTTCAAAAGCACAGAATGAATCTAAAAAAGACCTGGAACTTAATTCGAACTATTCTTAATATGAGCAATCCCAACGTGCACATAAAAAACTTGTCTGCAAATGGACTATTAGTTGATGACCCTACCTTAATGGCTGAATCACTTAACGAATACCACTCTAAAATTGCCCAATCGTTAGCTGACCATATATACATGTAGGCCTACCTCAAACAACCACCACCTTACTCTCTTGGCTTACTTCCTACCTCACCTCAATAGATTGTCAGTCTGAGTGCCACTATTAAGACAACGCACAGTAAAGGCATTGACGACTTGAATCCTTGCTTTCTTGCACCACAAATTGGCCAAATAGCACCGATCCTAGATGACATATAAACTGCTCTTTAAGAACTGGAACAGTACTGATGGGGATAAAAACAGCTAGGATAATTCCTATCTACAAAAAGAGAAACAGAGAGGAGTGCAGCAACTATAGACCAATATCCATTCTGCCCTACTTTGCTACATTTTACGAGAAAGTAATACGCGAAAGGCTGACGGCATACATAGAAAAAAATCATATAATATCACATTCCCAATTTGGGTTTCAAAAGAGAAGATCACCTACAACGGCACTTATTAATATGTATTACAAAATCTCTAATGCTTTCGATGAAAATAATTACTCCACTGGCAAAAGTTATTTGGGAGGTCGTACTCAATGTGTTTCCTGCAATAGTGCTGTATCGAGCCTTAGAGAAATTAAGCATGGGGTACCACAGGGCTCAAACCTAGGACCGCTCCTTTTTTTGTATATAAATGATATGCCCAACGTTGCTCCGGAAATGTCCTTCCTATTGTTTGCGGATGATACCAACGTATTCTATTCACACCCCTCTTACGAGACCTTGTTCCAAGTTGTAAATGACCAGCTAAGACTAATATCGGATTTGTTTTAAGCAAATAAGTTATCACTTAACCTAGAGAAAACAGCCTACATCCTCTTTGGATCACATAGGAAACTTACTCCAACTATAAGCCTGCATAATTTAATGATGAACAATATCTTTATCACCCAAGTTAGATCTACTAAATTCCTTGGAATAGTAGTTGATCAGCATTTAACTTGGGAGAACCATATAAACAGCATCTCTGCAAAGGTTGCAAAAAAACGTTGAGGTACTAAAAAGGACATGTTCATTACTCCCACCTCTTATCAGAGTCCAATTATACTATAATACTTATTTATCTCTTTTATGGGCCCATAATAAAATGTATACGTAAGTTTTATCAGCACAAAGTCGCTTTCGATCGATTCGATCTATATTCGACTTACAGAATTAGCCCATGTGTCAAACGTAATATTACGTTTTAGCAGGATTTTCACAGAATGTGTCAAACGTAATATTACGTTTTTGGTAGACTGTGCTATCCACGCACTGTGGTGACCGTAATATTACATTCAGCATGTATTTTGGTATAGATTCTGTCGCTTCAAGCGCACCATCCCAACTGCATCAGTGTCATTTGCAATAAGTTCTCAGAACAGCACTGGAGAAGTGTAGTAATTGTCCATGTAAACTGTATAACCTTTCCCAAGAAGATCGTGTAATATAGTCATTACGAGTATTTTTTCTGATATTGCTTAATTAATGCGGTCAGTACTCCCTCACATATTGAGATTCCAACTGCAAACGTGTCATTGTAATTGTTATGCAACTGAGTTTACTAGGCCTATGTGGCGCTGTTTACATCGATTCGTTTTCATGACTTGACCTGGATTTGAACCAACAGCCTGAAGTTTGACAGACCACATGCTAACCACTGTACCTATGCGCACCGCAAGTTTATGTCAGGATGCGGTTACTTCGACGCATAATAAATTTGCGCTTGTGACAGATAACAATATATAGGCGTAGAGGTCGTCATAGCAAAACCCAATTTGTCAAAAAGCATGATGATGTTTTCTGAAAATCTGAAGTATCTGATAAGATCAACAAGGGATACAATTAATACAATTATCAGAAGCTGGGGGTCCAATCCTTCCGACTTCCCCAACAAATCGGACACTGGTCGCGCAGCGCTATGTCCCATGTAGATCTTATCAAATGATTAAGACCTCACAGCACTGTTGTGACGGCTTGTTATATTATCTCGACGCTGAAATACATTTCTGGAATATTTCGTCGATTTTATATGTTGTGGCGTGATTACATACAGTTAAACACTTCATAGTGGAATATGATGCTCTATCTTAATCGAGTCACGAGTATTTTTTCTGATATTGCTTAATTATATATCAGTCCCATGACAGCAAACATGTATTTGTTACGATGATAAGAAAACACGTGCATTCTGTTTTACTTGGGTTATGCTTCGCTTTTTCTCGAAAGGACGACAAACAATTAGAATTTGACCTGACTGTGAACCCTTCCACATCGTCATGTGAATTTGATACTACGAGATATTATTATTATTAAACATACCATGTGCAAAAAATTGCATGCATGCAGACATCTATCTAGGTACATAAACAAGCAACAGCAGACACACATTGCATAGGCCAACATGCAAACATACAAGGCTACAAAAACTAACTTGTGTGCATACATAGATTAGCATTTATTTTGCGCACAGCGGCACGCCTCATTCCAAGGTTTGGCCATGTTACAGAATATCTGTGGGACGTCCTTCATTCGCTCCCCTTCTCTCAGCGAATCTCATACAGGGTCTCGTCATTGGTATGGCGCTGTATCGAGGGATCAGCTCCCAGATACCTGTGGGAACTATGCTGTTCCACACTAAGTGTCCAACGCCGAGGTTCCCGACGTTCATCCCTACAGATCGAGCTTCTTGTCCCTCGCTCTCGGACTTCCACGAGGCAGCGCCGAACCTTCTCCGTTGCTGGCCCCGCAACCTGGAATGGGTTCCTTGTCACACTCCGCCTTGTGCCCAGAGGACACTCAACCATGTTCTATACTGATCTTAAGACTGTCCTATTTAGCCGGGGTTGTGTCGGGAGCGCTTCTGACTATATGTCTTGAAGAGGCGCTATATAAATCATCCAAATAAACGTTAAGTATGTTGATTTTTCATTAACTCATTCGGGAGTTTATCGTATCGTATCTTTATATTTATATTGCGCCTCTCACAGAATAACTATTCAGTGGCGCTCTCAGCACAGAAATCAGAGGGAAAGAAACGTCTTTGAAAAGTGATAAGTGTAGTGCCCTTATGTTGACAGATTACTATATATTGGCTCTCGATCAGAAGGTTACAATCCTTGCATCGTTACACATGGCTATAGGAAATAACTGTATACTTTAGAAAGAGCTTTTGTAAGACACGAGACATATTGTAGCTTGAAATAAGTTGGCCTAAATTGTGATGACATAACAACCATAATTATGATAATCGTAGCCCATTGCTATGAGCTATGTTCGTCCACGTGACCAACCAGCGTCATTAGTATGCTATTCGATCTTCTGGTGGATATATAGACACTAAAATCACTGCTTTCGTTTGTCAAGGAACTCTCTTGCACAGTTAGGAATAGGAAACATGTTTAACCCGATAAATCTGTCAGTTGCCGTTTGTTTTTAGTTCCACAACATGAATTTAGTCGCCATGAGTCGTCGTGTGGCTCATTACAGCTTTGCAGCATTTGCTAGCATATTACTGCGTTGTTTGATTCATCCAGTGCAAGGTCACTGCACTGTACAGGGCTGTGAGAATGGAGACTCATCGCTGCACATCGTAGCAGAGATACAGCAGTTGATTGTTGAGACAATTCGTCATCAGCAACACGAACAGGTTCAATATATGCAAGAGATTCATAATGCATCGTTTCAGGAAATTAAAAATCAGCAGGAGAGCATGATGACAAGTCTTCAAGCAATTGATCGACGCTCACAGGAGCAGGATATCTACATAAGGAAAGTTGAGAGTATTTGTCAGTCTCTTAATACGTCTTTTCAAGAAATGAAAAATCAACAAGACTCAGCAATGACAAATCTTCAAGAAGTTGCCCGACGTTCGCAGGAGCAAGTTCCAAGCATATTCGAGCCGCTAAATGCATCGTTTCAGGAATTGAAAAATCAGCAAGACACCGTTTTGAGAAAGCTTGAAGCCTATGAACGTCGCCTCCATGAAAATGACCTCTCTATGAATCAAACACAGAACGTGTGGACACTTGAAATTGGTAAAGCGAAATGTTCACGAGTAATGGCAATCGTGCTGGGCATTAGCACTTATTTATACCTCTTAGTCTGTTGTATCTAGCTTCAGAGTTGCATTATCGAAGAGTTTGTTTAAGTGAAACTGTGACCATCAATTTAAGATCAACAACAACAAGATCATTGCTAGAATTGTATTATTCTTATTATTAATATCATATCTGTTAGTTGATTGTGGTGTTGTTGATTTTGTTGATGTTTTAATTTTTGCAATAGGGTACAAAATTGCTCATCATAGACTTAAAGATTATTTGACTCTGATTAGATCACATGCCTTAATATTTGAGCGGGTGGGGTTCGAATCGACTTAAAGTGTTCTTCCTCTTAATCTGTTTGCCTGAATCCAGCGGTATGTATCGACGCTGTATTCTTTGTCCCTTTCGTATAGCCTATGGGACTGACTTTGGAGAAGTTCCTCTTCTTCAGCCACCTGTAAACAACTGGATAGTCTTGATGCACCGTTTTGATGGATCTCTGGACTTCAACCGAACTTGGATCGAATATAGGAATGGATTTGGAGATATGAGACGAGGAGAGTTTTGGCTCGGAAACGAAAAAATCCATCGTCTGACCAACAGATTCGCCTACACTCTTCGTATAGAGGTATTTAAAAAACACAATTTGTTTCAGATGGTTATCTCGCTTAATTACCTCTTTATTTAGTTAGAACGTCCTCATTTGCTCTTGACTTAGCATTTCTTAACGATTTTGACATAATACATCACTCATTGATAATCTTATGCCTATAGAGTGTGGGTTACGATACTTCAGAGATAAATAATTGCCTTAAAATTAAATAAACCGCGTCCAAAATCAATTTTTGAACGTAAATGTAATTCAACAGGTAACCGGATGCTGGCATTCTTGACAACGATAATTCCAATGCCGTTGAAATCATTCTGGAGTAAATATCGACCAGAATAATTATTGTTCGCGGTAGCTTTAAATTGTATCGTAGGCAGTTACCACGTTCAAGTCTGATCATAAGCTCTGTGGAATAAGCTGGAAAGTTTTGTTCAGTGGTTGTGGATTTAGGAACTACGACGAAGGGTTGGAGGGTGGGTGATCACATGAGTCTGGGTAAGAGCTTTGAGAACGCGAAACTTAAAAATTGATTGGAATGCGTGTTGGATTTTCTTTGTCAGTTTTCATTGTTTTATAACGTTGGGAGGCTGATGATCGACGAATCGAAGCGCCCGACATAATTATTACTCCACAGTCCACACGTTAGGTGAGCACCCTGGAACAGATTTGAACCAGCACGTTCTTTATTGGCGTAATCCGCAAATGAAGAACAACTGTACACAGAATCTGGTTGCTCTGACGTCGCCCTCATCTGGCAATCGCCAAGTAAGGCTATCCTCTAAACATAGAATTGCCATCTGACACCATCGAAGCCTCAGTACAACAGCCTGTTTTGAATCACCCACTTACCGGGAGACACGCGAAATAACTTAGAAGTCAGAAGCTCGTTGTGGAAATGACTGGAGTGAAAGTGATAATATTGACCAAGATGGAAGTAACTTACATAGGCCTAATAGGCCTACATGTATTTCTTTTGCAGCTGTACAAATGAAACATGTAATTTACCGATTATACCATATACCTTGATATTTTTGCAGGTACAACTAAAGACGAGCGGTCGATGGTTCTATGCCGACTACTCCACCTTTTCTCTTTATTCAAAAGCCAACAAATACGCCCTTCGCCCATATTAAATATTAATGATAATAAACTAATAATAACAATAATAATAATAATAATAATTTTCCACTAAGTATAGACATGTACGGTACTAAAGGTAAGCGCATAGCTTACAAGAAATCTGATGGGATGAGACATCACCGTTTCAAGGAGGCGCAAAAACCAGACGGGAATTATGTCGTGACCCAAAGCTAATGACCGAAGAGTATCGAGTTAGCTAATGATGGCGTCTTCATTGGGGAAATTAGATAGATTGTCGAAGTTCTGAGAAGGGCGATTGTCAGATAAAAAGGACGTCAAAATATCCAGATTCTCTGTAGGGCTACAGTTGCTCTTCATCAACGGATTCAACGCACATGAATAATTAGCAACTTACGCTAATAACGAACGCATCGATCAAAAACTGTTCAAATGGAACGCTGACTTGTATGTGTATGAATATTTTGGATTCTTCAATTCAACGAACACAGGCATCTTAGCACGATCTGAAACAAAAGAAAATGCAGAAGAAAACGCAAAATAACACATCCGATGAGAAAAACTGTGCCACACGAATGAAGCGAGGGCAAAATGTGCGATTGAATGGCGAATGATTGATTAGAGGAGTTGTGGAAATGACTGATTCTAATCGGTAGCAATAATCCTTATGGCGATAACTTACATATTCCTTTTGCAGATGTTTAAATGGAACACGTCTTCTGCCGATTGTTCCGTGAAAATCTATATAAAAGTTTCCTTGTTATGTCTTACAGATAGAACTTAAAGCGAGCGGCATTTGGTTCTACGCCAATTATGCCAACTTTTCTCTTGATTCGGAAGCCAAGAAATACGCCCTTCACCTCTCAGGATTCAGCGGAAATGCCGGCGATTCACTCACCAACACTTCTCTGAGGAGGAATGCGCACCACAATGGAAGAAGCTTCTCAACACAGGATGCTGACAACGACAGAGACTCAAATCGGAACTGCGCCAAGGTTTGGGATGGAGGATGGTGGTTCGACGGCTGTTTTATGTCCTGCCTTACATGCCCTTACCAAGATCAATTTAAGTGGCATGGCGATGGTGGCTGGCAGACGAGTGGTTTACTCCAAGCAGCACGAATGATGATCAAAATCAGATGAACAAACACTGGAGGATCAATTACTCTTTGCTATCGATTGTCCATGCCAAACAGTTATTAGCTGCAGTTTGTAGATAGCATTCTTATTAACCCTAAGTTTGCAAATATCTTATACCCAATCAGCAGATATTAATTTTTATGCTCGCATAAAATGTACTGGTAATGTTGCGTGTGAGCGGACGCCAATCGAGCGCAAGCACCAGCTGATTCACCTGCGTAACTTGATCCCAGCCTTATTTCATTAAACTATTTACTGTTATTCAAAACACACTTCCAGTGTCTTTTAACATTTCGATTCAATAGGCTTACCATTTGTAGCAAATATTGAATGCATTTACCCTGTGTTATCTGGTCACTTACGGCTAATTTTACGTCTGCTTATTTAAAAATTAGTGCTTAAGATATGAAACTTAGTTCGATTCCGGTAACCCCCCCCCTAAGTTTGACTTGTCCTTCTTTGGCCAGGCGTAGTCGCTGCAGACCGTATAACGTGATGTACGCCTTGCATGTTTCATCTCTGCACCTGTGGATTTAATACAGAAACCTGTACGGTGAACGCAATTAGATTGAAATTCATAATCGATACATCGATAAGGTGTTCTGTTCAGGTATGACATAATTATCATTGTCACGCTGTCAGTGCGATTATTGCAGCTCAAGTCGATAGAATGTAGACTCGAATAATTATCAACTATTGACTAGTTGTATCTCGATGCGCGATAATCTAAGTCAGCTTGCCATATCCCAAACGATCAGTGCAGCGATAAAAAAGTCTTAACAAAGTCTCCGCACAGCTATGAGTCTCGAATTCTGTCGTTCGTTTTTCTTTTGGTTGTTAAGTTCTCTGCTTATCATGCAGTCTCCAATCATCCTCTGCCAAGGACAGTTTACTAAGAATTTA
The DNA here is from genome assembly GCA_959347315.1 of Bimastos eiseni. NCBI lineage: Eukaryota > Metazoa > Annelida > Clitellata > Crassiclitellata > Lumbricidae > Bimastos > Bimastos eiseni. Next base: position 901,170 of record OY365818.1, read on the forward strand.
ACGCAGTCTGAAACCTGGCGGAACTACTGCCCAAGTCCAGAAGACCCCAACCGTATACTCTATGGAGCGACACTAGAGGAGTGTTCCTCTATATGCGACAATTCTTCATTTTGCAATTATTTCAGCCACTACACATCCAATGGACGCTGTTATCATTACAAATTGGTTGTTGCGAGGATAGCCTACAACAAAGACTGCGTATTCGTGATGGTAAGCCAGCTCCTGAAATAATAAGCCAGATTATCGGCTGCTACGTTGCATCTTATTGAACACTCCACTGCGCAGGCAGTTTTATTATTCATTTGCTTCAATCTGCTTAAAATAGGCATTTGTGAGCATGAAATCTGGATTTGTATCTCATTGGAATACTTTTACCGTATCAGTCATACGTGTGATTTTATTGAACCGCTACAAAAGCGCCGATCGAGGGGTAGGCTAAATACGAGGCGCTCGATACCATACATCATTGCATCAGTTACAAAAATATCGCACGGCAAATAGGAATAATAGTCATTAGTGGTGGGCCCACGCACGCACGATTCCTGTTGAACCTGCACACGGATTCCTGTCGACAACTGACAGATGGAATGGAAGATCAGTATCTCTGGATCAGGTTACGTTTACGGTGTAGAGCAATGACAGATGACACCTGCTCGATCACGCCGACGCAGAGCAGTTTTGGTGGCCGATAAAGGCACGTTTGGCAAATCGTTGAGTTGCGAGGAGTACTAGGAGCCATATGATAGAGTAAAGCGCCACCAGTTACAAAACGGACGTGTTCACTCCAATGACACGCGTCGGGTATCAACCGTCAAGACGGAGACACTCGGCTAAAGGTGGCGTAATAATCAGATCAATGGACATGATACAGTGATGTTGGCCAAGGTGACTTGCGAGCAAGAGTCATGTTTCTTTGATCTCATCTTCTCTTGGCAACAAGGAACTGGACCGTCTGGTTCAAAAGAGGGCTACAGTTGGCGGAAAAGCGTACGATAACTTACAGGAGAGACAGCGTCGCTTAAGAACGTAGGGTGGGTTTCGCTTGCAAACCTTCTAAACCCTGAATTGCATTTCCATGTCCTGATAGGACGGTAAGAAAGAGAATCACGGTTAAGCTATAGATCATTCTGAAAAATGCTTGATAACATTGGTCAAGCTTTATTTTTGACAGGATCGAGATGCTCTGTCTGGTTGTCCATCAACAGGTAACTGATCATGTTATTTTTAGATAATTATGATCAAGCATATTTTCTTAAAATTAATAATATTCAAAATCTAGAATAGAGAGAAGAGCAAGACAATCCAGATTTATGCTTACTGAGAACACATCTTGAACGGCTGATTTAATAGTTCCAATCAGGTTGGGAAAACGATGACCGTCTGTGCTGTTTTTGAATGTGATTTACTGAATCTTCCAGGATCTCATTACAGTCTTAACAACCCTCAATCTGTTCATATTATTTGTTTTAGTTTAGTTCAATTCAAGAACAAGTACCGTCTAACAAATCACTCTGGGAGCATACTTTGCACCATTTGAATTCACACATACATGTACACAATTATCCTCTACCTTTTCAGCAAGACAACAATCTTTCATATAAAAAAATTAAGAAATTACTTGCTACGTTACGTTTAGCAGTTCTAATGGCATTTGATAATGCCGGTTATTCAAACTCAATTCAAAATTCGTCTAACCATCACAACAATGGCATCTTAGTAAAGCATTTTAGAGAGAGCTAACCAGTAGCCATTGACGCTGCCAAATAAATCGCCGCAGGCTGATTTACAATTACAATTTACACACATCTGCAGAACGTATGGAAGGTGGTTGGTGCAAGGAAACGAGTGACGATTTCTACGGATGTTTGACGTTGACCAAGGTTAATGGAACTTTGGTTATTTGTCTGAGTCCACCTGGTGAGCAATCCTTTCCTTTTATTTTTTCTATTTTTCAAAAAAATTGAACCGCCCCTCTCCAAGAAACTACGCAGGGGTACTTTCAAATTATGCTAAATCCCGCTAATAACAAGATATTATACTGGTTGCAAACGTAATTCAAATTATTACCTGCAAACAGAGTCAGGCCCACTCTCAACCAACCTTTTTCCAGGCCAGGGTTGACGCATGACGCTCAAGGTCCATGAAGAAGGAGGACAGGTCAGGCAGATTTTCGGTTTCACTTATTCGTTCGTTACAACATTTTTTGCAGCTCATTTTGTGTATAATGTTTGTATGTTTCATTACATGAAATGTGCCATTATGGTCTCTTTAAATAGAAAGCTATTATGGAATGAATGAGGTAATCAGGTGTTTTCCAATGTGTTCCCAAAGGAGGACATTCTGTCCTAATGAAAACAGCGTACGTTGGCACTGCGAAAGGTTTGGTTCAAGTACCATCAATAGACGATTGGATTGTTATATTGCAACGCTTCGACAGATCGGTGAATTTCGACCTGGGCTGGAATGCGTATAGAGATGGATTTGGATATTGGAGAGAACAGGACGAGTTTTGGCTGGGAAATGAAATAGTCCATCAACTGACCAACAGAACAGGGATGGCCTACCGTCTCCGCATTGAGGTATTCATGGTAGAAATTTCAACCCTCAGACTCTTTAGACCGCTAAAAAACAAACAGAATTAACCGTTCACATATAGACCCACCACCACAGGTCTAATTTACTCACATCTTAATAGTTCATCGCTCCACATAACGCCCATTAACGCTGTCGTAGTATCTTAGAAATATATCAGATGAATTTTCAAAATCAAATTGAGGCTTGTTACTCCGTAATAAATAGAAAGAGACATGAACATGTCCCAGCTAGTTGGACAGCATAATTATGTCTTCATGTGCAAGAGCCTTATGCAGTAAAAGACAACGAAATTCTGACTTTGCCGTTCTCCCAAAGGCCAGAAAAATCACCCGCAACCATAAGGCAGATATCGATAGTACGAGTACAGTTATGGTGTGGAGCAATTGTCCGCGAATGACTTATTCACGGTTCCTAGATAGTAACTGTCTCGACGAGGATCGAACCCGACTCACCGCGTTAGATACTGGTCGCTCTTAACTATCGGACACCGCGCCACACATTGGTAAACATTAGTGTCCTCTAGCTACCTCATGAAGATATTTCTTCCAGGTACAACTCCTCACGATCGGGCGATGGTTCTACGCTGATTATGCCTCATTCTCTCTTGACTCAGAAAAGGATAATTATGCGATGCACCTGATGGGATACAGTGGGACAGCCGGAGATTCGCTCACCAGCAGGTCAGTGAGTACAAGGGCGTGCCATGCTCCATTGAACTTCGCAGCCGACAAAAATACAAATGCAACAGTGAACTTTGTCGTCAACTCAGAAGCCCGAGGAGGATGGTGGTACAACAAGTGCTTCGTTTCGTGCCTGACCTGTCCTAATCGAGATAGTTTTGCTTGGAGAACCTTGAGGATCGAGGAATACAATGGGAGTCTTCGAGCAGCACGAATGATGATCAAGGGCATTAACACCGCCTCCGGAAGAGGCACAGACGAATGGGTCATCTTGCGTGGTTCGAACACAAAATTATTCCTTTAGTAGTCAAGAATGGATCACGCATGTACTCAATCCCTGCGCTATTTTAGTTAAACAAAATGTTATCCAAAACCAGATTTATCGTCCTTGGGCTTTATCTCTAATACAGATGCTAACAACAATTGAAACTACTCTTGTTACCTACGTTTGTTTTGAAATTTCCATTCGTTGGACATTATTGATTATTGATGTCAAACATTCCTTGAGCCGTTCGATGATATTTAACTCAATTAAACAATCAATTGCAACACGTGGTACTGCTCTTTTGTAATTAATTTCAACACAGACTATGACCTACCACCTATATAGAAAAAAATGCTTCCCGAAAGCAAACGGCGTCTTCGAAATAGAAGACCACTAAAGCTTTCGGACGTTTGAAGTTTTACCTGACTCAGGATATTGCACTCTCATTAGAACTGACCCGAATTGACGTAAGAAACCAAGCAAGAGAGAATCGGTCATCTAAACGTATTTATTTTACTTAAAAAACTGCTATGTGTGTCCAAACCCAGTTAGCTTATGATCTTAAGAGTTTAGAAGACCTATGTTAAAATCTATGCTTGAATTTGTTTTTATTTGGTTACAATAAGCGAAGATTATACCTTGAGTATCACGGATTTAAGACTTCGCATAGTAACAACAAGTGTATCTTTTAGCACGACGGTGTCTGATTGCAACATCGTGTGAAGCTATTGACCAAACTGTGGTCAGGTCAATACTGGTATGTCGCAGAACTGAGGTCAAGAAACAGGGTTGAGGTCAAGTGTGTAACGTAGCTCATGTTTATATACATTACTACTTATTTCAAATTGGATTCTAGGAGGATTAGGCCTTGAGCCTTTGTACAGCGCTGATAACTGCTTGACAAGATAGATATCTTGACGACAGATGCATAATAATTTTTAGTGCTTTTATGAACAGCGTGAATATTGATGAACCTCTTCATTATAATTATTTTCAGATTAATACCTCATAGATAGTTATCAGCCTATTATGTATCAAATGCTTCAAACTGGCCATCTGGAGTGCAAAAGACCATTGGGCTACTTTGCGCAAGACGAGAATCACAGAGTTAGACGTTAGCAGTAGAGAGTGTAGCAAGCGGGGCCAAACCACCTAATCCTAGGTTAAAACCACCCTCCTAACAGGTTAAAAACTATTTTTATCCTTTAGCCAAGGATAAATATCACCGAAACCAACATCAAAAAATAACCAGCATCAACTAATAACAAGGAAAAAACGCCAGGAACTTTCCAAAAGTTTTGACCTGGCGTGCACAAACTTATAAGCATGGTTAAAACACCTACCTATAGGTCAAAAGCCAAGGAAATTTCCAAAGTTTTCGACGAGTCAGCAGTTTCGATTAAATCTATGGCCTTAGTCAAACGCCGGGAAATTTGGTTAAAACCACCGAAAAAACCGCGCTAATGTAAAACCTCTTGGATATTATGTTAAAACCGTGCAGGTCCGGGAATTTCACGACAGTTTCGATGATCCATTACACACCAACACATATGATATTAGCCTATACCCTCATCCTCAGTAGGATCCTGTTATAGACCTAATTATAACGTAAATTTACTATAGTTTCGCATGTAGGCCTATACATGTATATTCTAATGAAAAAAGTTAGATGTGCAGACGACGATGGACGATACAACACACTATCACGGATCTGGTGAAGCGCTTTCACACGATGGTGCGAAAGAAGCTGCATGGATTAATTCCAACAGGTTAGTTGATTATAAAAAATATTCGTGTATATATAAAATGAATGAAAATATTTTCTCAAAACAGCTTAAAGGAATGCCGCCTCATTATAAAATGGAATACTCAAAGAAAACTGTTATTGAATTAAGAAAAATCGCCAAGCAGAGCGGCTTGGTTGGGTATACGAGACTGCGCAAAGCAGAGTTGATTGCTAAAATTGAAGCCTACAGCGCCCCCTCAATCTCAACCAATGTTAGTTTGCTTGACGCACCCGTTCCTGACATTGGAATCCCAACACTCAAACCCGTGCCAGCCACCTCAGTACGAAAAATATTCGATAAGACAAAATCAGCGATTAATACATTCGCAAAGTGGATCGAAGGGTACATACCTGGTGAACCAAAGAGAAAGGTGAATGAAAAGTTAGAAGCACTGAAAGCCAAAGTGAATTCTATATTCGGTCAAATTCATACGAAGACACATAAAATTAGAGAGACGGCTTCAGCTATCAAGGGCTTCACGAAGCAATACACGGTAGAGGGGGCTAACGGTATTGAAGCCACATCTTTTCTTGACACCGTTCGAGCAGAGGGGGTAGACTTGTTGACGAAAAATCGTCAGACTAAGGTCAACTTTGTCCTTATCTGCACAATGGAGCGCGTTGACATGAAGTCTGGAGAAGTAGATTCCACAGATTTTCCATTCGTTTCAAGGACTGAGGTGATTCTAGACTCCACCGATGTAAGTGAAATTTATAACAGCGCGAAAGATAAAATTATTGAGTCGATGGCCACCTTCCAGGTGTGTAGATCTATTACTCATTTCTGATGGAGAAAAGAAGCATTATTGTTGGATAAAGAATTTCAACAGACTGATGGCGGTACAAACAGAAAACACCAGTACTTCGATGTACCATTGTAAAAGATGCTTAATAGCATTCAGTAGAAAAGATTCGCTACACAAACACACCGAGTACTGTTCCCAACACGACGCTCAAGAGATAGAACTTCCAGAACCAGGAACTATGTTGAGTTTTAAAAATTATTATAGAAAGATGAGAGTCCCCTTTGTGATGTTCGCCGATTTCGAAAGTTTTATTCCGATTTTGGATTTTTGAAGAAGATTACATTTCCCCTTCGTCTAACTATAGATATTGGAGATTTCATATTATATCTATGACTCCTAGTGCTGACGCAGCTACCTACGCAGATACTTACTACAATGGATTCCAATGCTACCTGATTACACGCTTGGAAGAAAATGTCAAATCGATTACGTACCGAGACTATCTTTAGATACTAGTAATTATGGTTTTCAAGCGAATGCCAGTTCAGCACTTCTAACTAACAAAGCATTTTTGGCATTCAAAGACGACGGGGAATGGGTGTCTGATGATAACATCCACACTGAATCGTGGATATCTATTACATGCCCAACCGCAGTGAGAATCTGGAAGATCGGTTTGAAAGGAAGGAAAAATAACCAGGCGGGGATATCCCGCTGGAGTATAATCGCTTACAATTTGGAAGGACAAAGGGTTACTATTTACACAGCGCCTATAGACATTTCTTTAGGAAATACTTACCAAGAATTTTTAATCGATTCCGTAGTAAAATATACGACCTATAGGCTAATCTACTTCCAGACTGAATCGGGCAAGCTTGGATTAAGCATGATGCAGTTATTCGTGTACGATGATTAAAATAAGAAATTATTTTCGCATTTTAACTTAAAGAAAATATTTTCTATATATAAAAGGAAAATGATTGTCACACACGAAACGTTTAATTCGAATAAAAGGATCTTTAAAGTCGCGAAGACGAACAACTTTGGTCAACGAATTCAAAATAAATATAAATACCCGAACGGTGATGAAGGTGATCTTCATATCCAAACTCCAGCATTAAAAAGTTGGGGTATATCACCAGATTATGGTTTTGGTAGAACCGATGGCCCTATTGTTGGTTATAGTATATCAGTAATGATATATGATGAAGAATTGGTGACCATCGGCTTGTTTATAAGTATTTTAGAACGCATTCAAGAGTTTCTGTTCGATCATAATACAAAGACGGCCTCTAATAAGAAATACGAATATTCGCAGGTTAGACAAATGTCTATCTTTTTTCAAAAAAAGGAAGACGAATCGCTAAAGATGTACCCGAAATTGACAGCTGCGTATGGATCAGCGGATAAAACAGCCGGATTTTGTGATACGGATGATAATCCAATCGACCCTCTAACGTTAATATCCACTCCATGCAGTGTCGTGTTAGATTTAACATGTAGTATATTCATTTGAAATAAACCGTCCATTCAATTAAGAGTAGAAGATGTTTTATTAATAGAAAGAACTGAAGCGCGAAAGCAGGAGAGGCGCTTATTTGTTAATAAGGATTGTTAATTTTCATTGGTAATAATCATTGAAAATTTAAACCACAAGTTCAACAACTTCGTTTTCTCCTGATACCACAATATACGATGTGATGTATCCCGACTCCGTTTCTATCCTCGTTTTTGTAAAAGTAAATGTCTTATTCTTTTCCAACTTGTCGAGCAATGGCGCCTCGAATACGCTCATGTAATATTCCGTCTCATCCGGCGCTACTACCGTTATCAGGTAAAATATTCTACTGTGCCATATAAATTTTGCTTAGTTATAACAGTGTAAACTATGTCTTCTTCTAAAGTTTCAAAATCTAAAAATTTACGAGTTTCCATTTTAAGCAGCTGGATAAAACTTTATGTTAGTATGTTAATCTCATATCGATTTCTCCAGACTTTACCATTATAAGCCTTCAGCGTGTTCATACTGGTTTCTAAAGTCATGCTCGCCTTATACAACGATGAGTACGTGATGGCTTCGTTAGTGTCTTTGTCAAGGATTTCAACGCTTATAGGATTATTTCTAATAGTTTTTAAATACTCGTACTTGGCTAATGCTTTCCTTTTCTCCTTCACTGGTTCAGGCAATTCTGATTCCGATAAAATACCCTTCTCAATGAGTATTCTTAACATTTCAGGTTTGTTCATATAACTAGACTTCATTCCATGTTCCTTCATTAACGATTTCAGTTGTGAGAGTTTCATGTTCTTTTTATATAAGAAAATATTTTCTTTAATATACTACGTTCATCTTCTGACCATCTAGATTGGAAGTTTAACAATTTATCCAAAATGACGACTCCAAAAGCTTCCGTTCCAGCCGGCACCGCCGCATTGAAAGTAGCCTTGATCTGGATGTCTACGACAGACGACTTTAGCCTCTCAGATTGCTTACTTACATCGAAAACGAAAAGCGGATGTAGGTCTTTGTAGTCGGCTGGAGTGATGTTGCTCTGAGTTACCAACTGGTCCATTCCGTAGAATTTTGCGCTAAAGGTCGCCGCATCCCTATAAGCTCTAGAAAATTGTTGATTCGGCACCGCTGCATTGAAAGTAGCCTTGATCTGGATGTCTGCATTGAAAGCAGCCTTCATCTGGACGTCTACGACAGACGACTTTAGCCTCTCAGATTGCTTACTTACATCGAAAAGCGGATGTAGGTCTTTGTAGTCGGCTGGAGTGATGTTGCTCTGAGTTACCAACTGGTCCCTTCCGTAGAATTTTTCGCTAAAGGTCGCCGCATCCCTATAAGCTCTAGAAAATTGTTGATTCGGGAATGAGAGGTTATAGTCGACCGCCGGATATCTGTCCTGGTTCATCATCACATACATGTTCTTGATATCGCAATGATCGAAAATTGATGGATTAGCTTCTTGATTACCGCTTCGATTCGTTTGAAATCCAACTATGATGTACCTCGGTTTTTCCGGCGCTGTCTTTACGCTAAGTCGCCAACTAAATGTCGTTGATTGGGGAACCGTTATAGTGTCGCAAAGATGGGCTCGATAGGCTATTGGTAGCGTTGCTTTTGAATCGATCGTTTTGAACAGCTGCATTCTTTCCATGTCAGAAGGAATAACATGAGGCATAAACCATGAAATTTTACTAATGTTAACTTTGCCCGCCGCCGCCGCGTTTCCTCTGAAAATAGCATCGTTGTCTGATTTTCGAACGAGCGTTAGAGTCTGCTTCATACTGTAGACTATCTTATCATAATCTTCACAGAATCCAAAAATGTGCTTAAGAGGAAGGATGAAGCTAAATGTACCCTTAGTAGTTGGTTTCTGAATGAGATACGCCTGCCTTATCGCGAATCCCGTGTTATTGGCTATAACTCTGGTTGAAAAAGAGACCTTCCGAATATTTGTAAGTTGTCATAATCTAACCATCCGGGCCGAAGAAGTAGGTTCAACAGTAAAGTAGTCTTACCGCATCCAGACTTTCCTACGAATAACCCTCGTATACTACTAGGTAAAAGAGGATTATTGGATCTATTAGATAACACGTCGTTCCATGAAAATCTTTGACTTCCATTTTAAATATATCTAATTGTATTTAAAAAGGATGTATTGCGTAAAGTGTAAAAATCATACTGAAACTAAAAATGTACAGACTGCTATAACGAAGAATGCTTAGAGGCACGTGCGATGTTTGTGGAAAAATAAAGACTCAATTCGTGAAAGCAGCACAAGATGGTGACCTAGTTGGATCTCTAAATTCAGTAACTAGAGGTATTAAATTACCATGGGCTAAATTTCCAGGTGAAATTCATTTGCCAGGCCATCAGTTTACAGGACCAGGAACTAGACTGGATTTGAGATTGAATCCTGATGGTACTCCAAAAGATTGGTCTAAACCCGTTGATAGAGTCGATAACGCTGCATCTTATCATGATTAACTTACAACCAGCACACGGATACGGCTTCTAGGAATGTCGCCGATAGAGCAATGATTAATGATTTGAATAGTATTCCTAATCCTAACTGGCGGGAACGTATAGAGAGGACTATATTCAAACCTATATTATCTACTAAAGCAAGTTTCGGGTTAGGTTTAAAAAAAGCTTAAAATTACACCCCGATCTGAAATGGACTAATCAATTAGCGAATGAATTGCATAAACCAGTAGTAAGGCATTTTAGAAAGAGAAAGGTGTAAGTTAGTGGGATACATGAGATATGGGCTGCTGATTTAGTCGATATGCAGGCCTTCGCTAAAGATAACGATGGAGTGAAATACCTGTTAACCGTTATAGATGTGTTTTCAAAATATGGTTGGATCGTGTCATTAAATGATAAGAGCGGAAAATCTACGGCTAGTGGTTTCTTGAAGATACTCGAGAGTGGCAGGAATCTCGGCAAGGTTTGGGCTGATAAAGGAAAAGAATTTTATAATAAAGACGTAAAGAACTTGGTTGAGTTGTACTCTACTGAAAACGAGGAAAAATTCTGCGTGGTTGAGAGATGGAACAGAACAATGAGGGAGAAAATGTTTAAGTACTTTACAGCTAATTCAACTAGAAGATATATCAATATGTTGAATCAATGGGTTAGTAATTATAATGAAACAAGACATTCTTCCATTAAAATGACGCCCTCTAAGGCTAGTATGAAAGTGAATGAATAGACTGTATTTATGAATTTATACGGCGAAGAGGTCTTAGAGCCTATTATGCCAAGGTTTTCAATCGGTGATAAAGTTAGAATAACTAAGAAAAAGAATATATTTGAAAGGGATACACGCCTAGATGGACGGAAGAAGTTTTTACAGTATCCCAGATTCAATACAGGGATCCTCCAACTTATAACATTACTGATTATAATGGAGAAGAAATACAGGGTTCATTTTATGAACAGTAGCTACAAAAAAGTACTCAAGAGATATTTAGAATAGAAAAGATTATCAGGAGACGTGGAAAGAAATCTTTAGTGAAATGGCTTGGTTATCCTGAGTCCTTTAATTCTTGGATTGATACTGAAGACTTGGTAATTATGTGATGATGAGTAATATCGAAACTTTATAAATTCCCACCAGACTTGCGTCGTAGTTCCCCCTACGACCCACGTTGTTCCATCTCGTGACGATGAGTCTGCCTGCGTTGGCGTTAAACAAGCGTTCTCATTATTTCGATAACTCGTGATCGTGAATCTGCTTCAGTCGGGGGTATATAACGTGACCAATGTGACCGTGGACCCGGTCACAAATTCAGGCGATGCGTGACAGGGTCTCATTTCTAAACGTATTCGACCGATGCGTGACCGATTTCTGTTTTAACGGACGATGAGCTTCAAAATTTCATACATAGCCCGACTTATTGTCTGTGATGATGCAGTAACACGCTAGCAGCGGCTGTTTTAATTGACGCTAGATGTGATATGTGATATGTGCTATCGTATATGCATGGACGGGCGAGCATGTTATGACAACGACAATGATGATGATGACGACGACAATCAGGTCCATGATGATGATGGCGATGTATAGCATTGAATGGATGTTAATAGTTTGTCATGATAAATAGACTGATAGAGACAGAATGAAGGGAGAATGGATAGGCCCTGCCAGACAGACAGAATGAAGGGAGAATGGATAGAGACGGATGGAGAGACGGGGATTGAGACGGATGGAGAGACATTAAGACGGATGGAGAGACATTAAGACGGATGTGTTCTATTAGTGCCGGCCTCATCGTCCGTTAAAACAGAGGTTCGTTGTTCTATCGTTTTCATACGCCAAGGCTGTTTGTATGTTCCCATCACATGATATTTGGATGTGAGAGATAGTACATGGAAAATATTTTTTCCCCTTTTGGCACATCATCGAAACTGATGAGTCGTCGAAACTTTTGTGAACCCCCGTGACCTTTAGGGAGTATAGGTGGGTGTTTTAAAAATGCTTATAGGTTTTTGCACGCCAGGTCGAAACTTTTGGAGAGTTCCTGGCGATTTTTCCTTGTCATTGGTTGATGCAGGTTATTGGTTGATGTTGGTTTCGGTGATTTTTAACCTAGGCTATAGGATAAAAATAGTTTTTAACCTACTAGGAGGGCGATTTGGACCTATGGTTAGGTGTTTGGCCTCGCTTGCTACACTCTCTACTACTGACGTTGAATGTAATCCATCATAAAAGATTTTTTTGAACATCGAAGAATAGAATACCTTGTGAATTTTGGCCACTGAAGTGATGCATCCTCTGTCAGAAGACAGGTCTTATTCACAGACAATTATGAGTGAGCAACTTGTCCAAGGTCGCATCGCAGTGACTTGAGTTGAGTTCGAACCTGCCACCCTTAATTTCCAAGGCATAGAAAATTCCGCTACATGATCTAGGTTCATCAAAGAAAATTTTATTGTTGCTACCTGTTCTCCCAGTTAAAAGTAAATCTGTTACACTGGAAACTGGAAAGTCAAAACTGCATCCTAAAATCCTACAGGACTAAGGAATGAGTGATTAATTATAAAAATTAAGACAACCGTTTTTTCAGAACAGATCTGGAGTCAATGTATTTAAATTGCAACGGAATATCGACTTTAACCCTCTAGTGCAGATTTGAGACTCATATTCAGACAAAAATGAACTCTCAGACGGATGAGATATCAATTATATTAGAACCATTAGGGCAACGTCCAACGTTCTCAGCACACCACAGTATATTAATCAGTACTTTCAATGCACTTAAGAGCCTCGGGTTTCAATAGTCTCCGTCGCATCTTTGAATGTTTACAAATGAATTGCTTTAAAGACTAATAACGATTATCATTTCTGCATAATTTCTCGCTCAAGAGATCAACAGATGAATCGATAGCATCTTAAGATATTCTCCTCTCTCCAATCACCAAACGATAAGGATTCGTCAGCTGCAGAACTTTTTCATTGGATCTCTCCCAAAGCGCTACGATAACGAGTCGTGAGTAGATAAAACGTTTCTTTTGCCTTTTATCCTTTGAGGATGGGATTAAAAATTCATATAGAAACTCATCAGTTACTCATCCTTCCTCGCCTTTTTTATTCAAGCGAGCTTTGTCAGTGATCTCAGCAATGAGATTTTTACTTGTAGTGTTCAAGCAGTTATCCATGTTGTTCTGGGGCCAGATTGACGCCTGATAAGTCAAACTCTCCTTTAATTAGCCTACTATTTAGTAAATACAACCGAACATTAAAACCGCGGCAAGTTTATCGAAAATGTCTGAGTTGTAGGCCTAAATACCAAAATCCATATTTAACCACAGCTATATGAGGAATTTGAAACTACACATTTACACCAGACACACACGACTCTCCTTTTCGCTTCTTTGCCACCCTCGGTGACCGCAAATGATTATTACCAGTTACAGTTGTATTGTAAATCGCCATCTCATCGAAGTCAAAGCGACAAATGAAATCACTATTATTGCTGCGAGTCCTGAAACATTATGAATATTTTCTGTTTGAAATTAGAAAAAATGGTCAATCGTCTTGGGTTCCTCGTAGCAACAGTTGGACTCTTTGCGACCGCAACCTGCTTCTTTGACATTGGGTTCAAGATTTATTTGGATGATCGCTACAACCGAACCATGGAAGCCGTTGTGAATATTGTTTGGAGGAGTTTCGAGCCTGACGTTCAAAGTCTGTCCAACGTTTTGTTATTTACAATTCCGTTGGCAGATGATATCGATTTTATCACCCAAGTGTTGAACAAGGAACTCAAAGACAAAGTGTTGCAGTCTCTACCTATCTACGACGGATTTCAATTAGATCTACGCAAAGTCGAAGATCGACTGACAAGGTACGAGAGGAATAGGATGACATTTTACGTAGGAAACTTTGAAGAAATGGCTAAAAGAAATCTGATCGCTCAGGCGTCCAGAAGACTTCTGCCGTTGAACAATCGTTTCTAGCTCATCGTAAGCAACAAAACTGATGATCTGACGAAGAAATGGAATCGACTTTTGTCAAAACTCATCGAAAGTGGGATTGGTGATATTTGCGGAGTCAGGTACTGCGCCTATCCAACCATTCTCATTGAAGATGCGCCTTTTGCGACGCTCACAATTGCCTCGTGGAACATCACAATTGTCGAGGGTTTCAATTGGAAGGCAATGATGAAATTTGCTCTGAATGAATCAACGTGGGGTCTCCTAACAGCCTTTCAAAGTGTTCAAGACCACGACCAGGCCTATTTCAGGTATTCGGCGCCGAGCGGCTGCATTGGGAGAGTCCTTCGTCTGCCCTACAGACCGAATTTCCATCTGGTTTTTGTGATTTCATCGGCGGATAAGGTGTGTAGGTCATCGGAAGAATTATGGAGGAATGTTCAAAACGTAGATCTTGGTGGATTGACGTATACCAGGAAACCGACTGTGGTAACCATTCCATCATTCAGAGTATCTGCGCATATAAATCTGAAAATGAAGCTAAAAGGAACGGTTCTGGCAGAAGCCTTCGATCAACCGTCATCCACATTGCACGATGCCATGGCTTTCCAAGCGGCGGAAGTTCACTTCTATCCAAGGTTTCCGAATCCAGGATTCATTCCTAGAAAAAACTTCACTTCGATTTTTCATGTTGATCGTCCGTTTTTCTTCGCGCTTCTTCACACGATTAGTCCAACGCCGATTTTTGCTGGTTTCATCAATAATCCGACGTGTGTTAATACATGCTAGAAACGATCCTTAAATGCTTAGTGAACGATTGAATAGCTTACTGTAACTTCTCAAAACATATCCTGATTATCACACCATTGGCAATTGCCATAGAATAAAAACAGCAGTATCTGAATTCTGAATTTCGGTGTCGTGATTCCTGTTACATGGTTGTGATTGGGTTACCGTAACTATTAGTTCTTGGTAAATTATTTAGCGCCGTTGTTTAGTGCGCAAGATATCTCGCCAATGCGCACCAAACAAAGGCGGCGATCCCAGTGTTTCCGCTCGATAATTCGAAGGTTCGATAGTCCGAAGATTTTATGCTCCGACATTAATTTGACTAGAAGCTGGAATAATTAATGAAAAGATTGTATAAAACTGGGAGCTGGATTAAAATGAAAATAATCATGCCTAAATGGAAGCTGGATGAATGAATAGAATGATGCAATCCAGCCTCTAACCAAACATAATCCTTGTCATCAGTCTAGCTACCATTAAAACCGCAATCTTATCACATATCCACCGGACACCATGCAGACTGCGGACTATCGAATTTTCGGACTTTCGAACTCTCGGATCATAGACACAGAACCATACCGGGGGGGGTCGAGGAAGACACATCTCTTTCATATTTTACAAAGAGTGGACACGTTACGTTGCCCCTCTCATTGGATGTCCCTCGTCTCTCAAACGAGATCGCCGCCTCTGGCACAAAAGTCATGCCTCAACCAAGTGAAAGACCGACACAGAATGCAATGTTTTACATGCATCCTCTCAATACCGAGACGTTGCGGAGCAGTAGTTGTTCGCCCGTAAAATATTGGTCCATCAACTAATCTTGATACAACTTTTGCGCGAACCCTGGAGGTTATTTTTAGCATAACTAATGCGAAATTTAGAGTCAAGCATCTTAAGATGTTTATTTTCACAGTACAATACAACCCATTTACACAGGTAGCACAGCGTGTAATTAATTTTACTCTCTGTAAAGTCTAGCATAGGTAGCAGCAGCACTTGAGGTGGAAACATTCAGGTGATGCTAGAATAATGCACACAACTCTATGTCTCAGGTAGCTTACATGTACATAGCTAAAAAAGAATTCCTGTTTGCACTTTCACAGTGCCAGTCTCAAGCCTGCATAAAGGAGGAGGGCGACGCAATTGATCGTTGTTATCGCACACTGTCATTAAACTGTAACTAGCGTAACAGTAACCGTTGTATCTGTGTATCCCCATCCATATCCATCTTTGTCCGTCTATGTTTGTCTGTCGGTCAGTCCGATTGGTCACTTGACTGAGCCTTGATGAACGCCATAGTTAAGAATAGTGGATGTGAAAAAAAGAGTGCACATGAACCTAGGGCTACATAAAATATAGATATACCTATACATACATACTGAAAAGAGCGGTCCTAAGGCTACTATCAAAGGTCCTATGCTGTGGAGTCCAATCCATAACATTGGACCAACAATAGAGAAATGCTATCCATTTGAAGCTCGC